>LUCM01010086.1:0-71740 GCA_008360955.1 Fasciolopsis buskii
TATCGCAATACGTTTGAACAATTCATTGCTTCAATACTACTTCGAATTTCGGTCAAATTCATTACACGTTCAATCCATCTTCCAAAATTATTCATACTTTAGGCAATTTATCATTTTTCCACAGCCTGCCTCTTGACGCAATTTGTTTGCGCAAAGTCATTTCACTTTTATCCCTGGATGTATGATCTTTATATCGATAATTCTTTCTTTCTCTTCAAATGTTGTTCATGGAGCCGATATCTCAATTGCAACCCCTCCACCCATAATCCCGCATTATACTACGACAAATCCTTGCTCCAATATTCTTCCCAATTAGGGTTTAATTTATTGCGCGTTGATTCCATCTCCCAAATATATTCATCCAGGAGCATCTCACTTGCAAACGATATGCCAAATATCCCATTTATTTTAGACAAAACAATTTCACATTATTCTTTATATTAACGATGATACCCAGAAAATCTGATTCCGTGTCCTGAATTTTTGGTCCGGGCTCAAATCCCTGAATTCCACTCGTCATCACATAATCTCGCAATATAGATCAACAAATCATTGCTTCGATGGTCCTTCAAACTAGGGTAAATTTCATTACACGTTGACTCCGTCTCCCAACATTATTCATCGCGGAGCCATTATCGCAACGGCAAACCAATTGCCAAATGACGCAGTCAGTTTACCCAAAAGAATTTCACATTCCTCTATAAATTAAAGATAATGACCAGCAAACATTTATTATGCCGCCTAAAATGTTGGTCTTGTCGCCAATGCATTAATTACCTGCGCCCATTCTTGAACTCGCATTATCTTTTGAAATAACTTTTCTTCAATTCTCCCTCAATATAGAATAAAATTCCTTAAACGTTCATTTCATCTCCCAAAATGAATCATTCTGGAGCCAACATTTCACTTGCAAACGAAATGCCAAATAACGAAATCAGTTTACAGAAAACAATTACACATTACTCCTGATATTAACCATAAAAAACAGCGCTATTTCAGTGTATCATAAATTATTGCTAACGGCGCCAATCCCTCAATTCTACATGACCTCATATAATCTCGCGAAATGTCTCCAAAAAATTGCTTCAATCTTGTCTGAAATTAAGGAAAAATTTATAACACGTTGAATCCATCTCACAAAATTTCTCATACTGGAGCGAATGTCTCAATTGCAAAAGATTTGCCAAAATCAGTTTACAAAAAACTATTTCACATTACTCCTCACATTAACGATTATACCCAAAAAATTCATTATGCCTCCTGAATTATGAACTCTGGCGCCAATCTCTCAATTCCACACGACCTCGCATAATCTCGCAAAATGGTTCAGCCAATCTTTCCCTCAATACTCCTTCAAATTCGGGTAAAATTGATTATACGTTCAATCCATCTCCCAAAATTATTCATCCTCGAGCCAATATATCATTTGTAAACGTTTTGCCAAATAACGCAGTCAGTTGACACAAATCAATTTCACATTACTCCTTAAATTATCGATAATAGCCATCAACAATTCATTCCATCTCATAAACCATTCGTCCTGGAGCCAATATCTTAATTCTTTAATTGCAAACGCCCTCCCATAATATCGCAATACGTTTGAACAATTCATTGCTTCAATACTACTTCGAATTTCGGTCAAATTCATTACACGTTCAATCCATCTCCCAAAATATTTCATCCTCGAGCCAATATATCATTTGTAAACGTTTTGCCAAATAACGCAGTCAGTTGACACAAATCAATTTCACATTACTCCTTAAATTATCGATAATAGCCATCAACAATTCATTCCATCTCATAAACCATTCGTCCTGGAGCCAATATCTTAATTCCAAACGCCCTCCCATAATATCGCAATACGTTTGAACAATTCATTGCTTCAATACTACTTCGAATTTCGGTCAAATTCATTACACGTTCAATCCATCTCCCAAAATTATTCATCCTCGAGCCAATATATCATTTGTAAACGTTTTGCCAAATAACGCAGTCAGTTGACACAAATCAATTTCACATTACTCCTTAAATTATCGATAATAGCCATCAACAATTCATTCCATCTCATAAACCATTCGTCCTGGAGCCAAATACTTAATTCCAAACGCCCTCCCATAATATCGCAATACGTTTGAACAATTCATTGCTTCAATACTACTTCGAATTTCGGTCAAATTCATTACACGTTCAATCCATCTCCCAAAATTATTCATCCTCGAGCCAATATATCATTTGTAAACGTTTTGCCAAATAACGCAGTCAGTTGACACAAATCAATTTCACATTACTCCTTAAAATATCGATAATAGCCATCAACAATTCATTCCATCTCATAAACCATTCGTCCTGGAGCCAATATCTTAATTGCAAACGCCCTCCATAATATCGCAATACGTTTGAACAATTCATTGCTTCAATACTACTTCGAATTTCGGTCAAATTCATTACACGTTCAATCCATCTCCCAAAATTATTCATCCTCGAGCCAATATATCATTTGTAAACGTTTTGCCAAATAACGCAGTCAGTTGACACAAATCAATTTCACATTACTCCTTAAATTATCGATAATAGCCATCAACAATTCATTCCATCTCATAAACCATTCGTCCTGGAGCCAATATCTTAATTCCAAACGCCCTCCCATAAAATCGCAATACGTTTGAACAATTCATTGCTTCAATACTACTTCGAATTTCGGTCAAATTCATTACACGTTCAATCCATCTCCCAAAATTATTCATCCTCGAGCCAATATATCATTTGTAAACGTTTTGCCAAATAACGCAGTCAGTTGACACAAATCAATTTCACATACTATCCTTAAATTATCGATAATAGCCATCAACAATCTATTCCATCTCATAAACCATTCGTCCTGGAGCCAATATCTTAATTGCAAACGCCCTCCCATAATATCGCAATACGTTTGAACAATTCATTGCTTCAATACTACTTCGAATTTCGGTCAAATTCATTACACGTTCAATCCATCTCCCAAAATTATTCATCCTCGAGCCAATATATCATTTGTAAACGTTTTGCCAAATAACGCAGTCAGTTGACACAAATCAATTTCACATTACTCCTTAAATTATCGATAATAGCCATCAACAATTCATTCCATCTCATAAACCATTCGTCCTGGAGCCAATATCTTAATTGCAAACGCCCTCCCATAATATCGCAATACGTTTGAACAATTCATTGCTTCAATACTACTTCGAATTTCGGTCAAATTCATTACACGTTCAATCCATCTCCCAAAATTATTCATCCTCGAGCCAATATATCATTTGTAAACGTTTTGCCAAATAACGCAGTCAGTTGACACAAATCAATTTCACATTACTCCTTAAATTATCGATAATAGCCATCAACAATTCATTCCATCTCATAAACCATTCGTCCTGGAGCCAATATCTTAATTCGCAAACGCCCTCCCATAATATCGCAATACGTTTGAACAATTCATTGCTTCAATACTACTTCGAATTTCGGTCAAATTCATTACACGTTCAATCCATCTCCCAAAATTATTCATCCTCGAGCCATATATTCATTTGTAAACGTTTTGCCAAATAACGCAGTCAGTTGACACAAATCAATTTCACATTACTCCTTAAATTATCGATAATAGCCATCAACAATTCATTCCATCTCATAAACCATTCGTCCTGGAGCCAATATCTTAATTCCAAACGCCCTCCCTAAATATCGCAATACGTTTGAACAATTCATTGCTTCAATACTACTTCGAATTTCGGTCAAATTCATTACACGTTCAATCCATCTCCCAAAATTATTCATCCTCGAGCCAATATATCATTTGTAAACGTTTTGCCAAATAACGCAGTCAGTTGACACAAATCAATTTCACATTACTCCTTAAATTATCGATAATAGCCCATCAACAATTCATTCCATCTCATAAACCATTCGTCCTGGAGCCAATATCTTAATTGCAAACGCCCCTCCATAATATCGCAATACGTTTGAACAATTCATTGCTTCAATACTACTTCGAATTTCGGTCAAATTCATTACACGTTCAATCCATCTCCCAAAATTATTCATCCTCGAGCCAATATATCATTTGTAAACGTTTTGCCAAATAACGCAGTCAGTTGACACAAATCAATTTCACATTACTCCTTAAATTATCGATAATAGCCATCAACAATTCATTCCATCTCATAAACCATTCGTCCTGGAGCCAATATCTTAATCCAAACGCCCTCCCATAATATCGCAATACGTTTGAACAATTCATTGCTTCAATAACTACTTTCGAATTTCGGTCAAATTCATTACACGTTCAATCCATCTCCCAAAATTTATCATCCTCGAGCCAATATATCATTTGTAAACGTTTTGCCAAATAACGCAGTCAGTTGACACAAATCAATTTCACATTACTCCTTAAATTATCGATAATAGCCATCAACAATTCATTCAATCTCATAAACCATTCGTCCTGGAGCCAATATCTTAATTGCAAACGCCCTCCCATAATATCGCAATACGTTTGAACAATTCATTGCTTCAATACTACTTGAATTTCGGTCAAATTCATTACACGTTCAATCCATCTCCCAAAATTATTCATCCTCGAGCCAATATATCATTTGTAAACGTTTTGCCAAATAACGCAGTCAGTTACACAAATCAATTTCACATTACTCCTTAAATTATCGATAATAGCCATCACAATTCATTCCATCTCATAAACCATTCGTCCTGGAGCCAATATCTTAATTGCAAACGCCCTCCCATAATATCGCAATACGTTTGAACAATTCATTGCTTCAATACTACTTCGAATTTCGGTCAAATTCATTAACACGTTCAATCCATCTCCCAAAATTATTCATCCTCGAGCCAATATATCATTTGTAAACGTTTTGCCAAATAACGCAGTCAGTTGACACAAATCAATTTCACATTACTCCTTAAATTATCGATAATAGCCATCAACAATTCATTCCATCTCATAAACCATTCGTCCTGGAGCCAATATCTTAATTGCAAACGCCCCCCATAATATCCGCAATACGTTTGAACAATTCATTGCTTCAATACTACTTCGAATTTCGGTCAATATCATTACACGTTCAATCCATCTCCCAAAATTATTCATCCTCGAGCCAATATATCATTTGTAAACGTTTTGCCAAATAACGCAGTCAGTTGACACAAATCAATTTCACATTACTCCTTAAATTATCGATAATAGCCATCAACAATTCATTCCATCTCATAAACCATTCGTCCTGGAGCCAATATCTTAATTGCAAACGCCCTCCCATAATATCGCAATACGTTTGAACAATTCATTGCTTCAATACTACTTCGAATTTCGGTCAAATTCATTACACGTTCAATCCATCTCCCAAAATTATTCATCCTCGAGCCAATATATCATTTGTAAACGTAACGCCCTCCCATAATATCGCAATACGTTTGAACAATTCATTGCTTCAATACTACTTCGAATTTCGGTCAAATTCATTACACGTTCAATCCATCTCCCAAAATTATTCATCCTCGAGCCAATATATCATTTGTAAACGTTTTGCCAAATAACGCAGTCAGTTGACACAAATCAATTTCACATTACTCCTTAAATTATCGATAATAGCCATCAACAATTCATTCCATCTCCGAAATTATTCATCCTCGAGCCAATATTTCAACTTCAAACGAATTGCCAAATAACATAGTCAGTTTACAAATAACAATTTCGCATTGCAACATAAATTCAAGAGAAGTACCCGCAAAAATACATTCTGTCTCCTAAAATTTTGATCCCCTCGCCAATGAATCAACTGCAACGGCCTTTACATGAACTTGTCATATGCAAGATCAAACGGATGCTTCGATGCTCTCAGAAATAAAGATGAAATTCTCTACACGTTGACTCCATCTCCCAAAATTATCCATCCTTTAGCCAATATCTCAATGGCAAACGATTTGGCGAATGATGCAGTCAGTTTGCACAAAACAATTTCACATTATTCCTTATATTAACGATAATACCCCGAAAAATTCAATCTTTATCCTGAATTTTTGGTCCTGGCGCCAATTTCTCAGTTCCACACGCCATATTATAATCTTGCAATACGTTTCAGCAAATTAATGTTTCAATAAACCTACAAATTAGGGTAAAATTCATTACACGCTGAGTCTACTACCCAAACTGCTATACCTAGCGCGAACATCTCAATTCCAAACGCTATGCAAAATACTGAATTCTTTTCCCACAATTCCATTTCACATTACCCTCTCAATCAACCATCATGTCCATAAAAATATTATTATCCTCCTGAAATCATTCATACCAGCCAAAATATCTCAAATGCAAAAGCCTTCCCATGTTCTCGCAATAGGTTTCAACAAGTCTACGCATCAATGCTCCCTCAAATTGGGGTAAATTTCATGGCATGTTTATTGCATCTAGTAAAATCTTCATCTTAGCGCCAATATCGTAATTGCAAACGATTTGCCCAATAACGCAGTCAGATTACGCAAAACAATTTCAAATTATTCCTCCCTTTACCGATAATATCCATCGAAATATCATTCTGTTTCTTAAATTTTCTTCGTAGCTTCAACACCTTATTTTTATCTCCGTCTCGTAATCTCGCATTATGTAACATTACATCATTGCCTCACCACTCCTTCATCTTAGGGTAAGATTCATTGCCTGTTCACTCCATCTCTTAACTGTTTTTGCTAGCGTCATTGTCTCAATTGGAAACGGGTTGCTGGTATCTCGCATTCTTTTTCAACAAACACTTTGCTCCCAATGGCAACAGATACAGGGGCTATTCAAATAACATGCGCCTAATCTCTTTACTCGTTCGTCTCAGCGCCAATAGGTCAATGAAAAACGAATTGCCCGTCTCTTGCAATCTACTTCAATAAACGATATTTGCTGTCTAATCTGTTAAAGACGGTTGTCATTCAAGAAACCTGCCTAAACCATCCTTAGCCATTCTTCGTCGCGAAAACATCTAAATTGTAAACGGATGACCAATCTCTTGCATTCTGTGTCAACAAAACACTTTCTCCCTACTCCGTGAGATAAGGGTAATATTCCACAAGCATGAAATTACCCTCCTTAGCTATTCGTCCCATTGGAAATACCTTACGTGAAAACGCACTGCCAAGCTCTCACTTCGAGTTTCAACAAAATACTTTCTCCCTACTCCTTCAAATAGGTGTAATATACATCAAAATTGCGCACAATCTTCTCAGCCGTTCTTCTTGGCGCAACCGCCTCAGTTGCCACTGAATCCCCAGTCTAAATAATACGCCTTTTTTCGTCGTCTGCAAACATGCGAAATGTGGAGTAAAAATTGATTCCACTTCCTCAACGGTTTTTAATAGAGCCAATATCTCAATTGCAAACGGATCCCCAGTCTCTCGCATTCTGTGTCCACAAAACATTTTCCAACTAATTCCTAAAGTAGGCGGCTATTCAGCAAACATGCTCAGAACATCGTGGGCTATTCGTGCCAACGCAAATATCTCCGTGACCATCGCAACCCCGTCTAAATGAAAGACCTTTTCCCGTCGCCCGCAAATATGCTTAATATGGAATACAAACTACTAAGACTTCTTGAACTGTTCTTAATGGCGCCAATATCTCAACTGCATATTGTACGCCTGGCTCTCGCATTATTCTCCGACAAATTATTTGCTTCCATTTCCGATACATTCGAGGACTATACGAATAACATGCGCTTAATCTCTCTACTTATTCATCCCACCGCAAATATGTTAATGGCAAACGGATTGCTACTCTCTCACAATTTGTTTCAACAAAGCATTTTCACCATATTGATTAAAATGCTAGAAATATTCACAAGGAATCCCCAGATCGGCTTCAGCTATTGGCCTTTTCGCCAATATCCCAATAGGAAGCAGATTTCCAGTCTGGTTATTATGCCTTCTTCCGTCTTCTGCAAACTTGCGTAATACGGAAAAAATTGATTCTATCTCCTAAACCATTCCTCATAGCGGAAATATGTCAACTGCAAATCAGTTGCCAGACTCTCGCATTCCGTTTCAAAAAAGCATTTTACCACTACTCCATGAAGTTCAGGAAATATTCAGCAAAAATGCCCTGAATATCCCTGACTGTTCTTCTTCGTGCCAACATCTGATCAGCCATCGCATTCCCAGTCCGAATAAAACGCCTTCTCCCGCATTCTTCAGATGTGCGTAATAATGATTAAAAATTGATTCCATTTTCTAATCCGTTCTTAATATCGCCAATATCTCAAATGCATACGGACTGCTAGTCACTCGCATTTTGTTTTGAGAAAAACGACTTCCCACTACTCCGTCAAATATGAGTAATATTCAACATGTATGCCTTCAATCAACTTAACTGTTTGAGTTAACGCTAATACCTTACAAACACTCAAACTCTCAGTCTAAATAAAACTCCTCCACCTGATTTCTTCTAACGGGCATAGAAATAACTAAAAATTGATTCAATCACCTGAACTGTTCTTACTAGCGTCATTGTCTGAATTACAAACGGATTCCCAGTTTCTCGCACCTGTTTCAGCAAAACGCTCTTCTCATACTCCGTGAAATTTCGCGACGATTAAAATAAATGCCCTGAAAATTCTTAGGTGATTTGCTTCACGGCAACAACTCCATTGCACACCGAATGGCACTCACTCGCATTCTGCTTCAGCAAAGATATTTTCTCCCTACTCAATCAATTACGGACAATATTCAACAACCATTCGTAGAAAATCCACAACGTTTCGTCTCAGCGCCAATATCACAAAACAATTGCATTTGCAGTTTGAATAAAACGCCTTCTCCCGTCTTATTCATATGTGCGTAAAATTAGAAAACATTTTGCTACTTCCTAAAGTGATCCTCATAGCAGCAGTATATCAACTGTAATACGGATTGCCAGTGTCTCGCATCTTGCTTCAACAATTGACTTCAAACTACTAAGTCAATTGTTGGTAAGATTAAAAAATCATAAATCGATAAAAATTACTTTTAATTTTAGCGTCAATATCTTAAAAAGAATCGCATTTCCAATCTAAATAAACCGTATTTGCGAGTCTTCTTGAAATAGGCGTAATATTGAAAAACATTCAATTCTATTTCATTAACCGTTCCTCATAGCGGCGGTATATCAGTTGCAAACGGATCGTCAATCTCTCGATAACAGCTTAAATAAAATACATTTTCACCCTCCTGAGTCAATTACCGGTACTATTTAACAATCCTGCCTTGAAATTACTTAACTGTTTCTTTTAGTGTCAGTACATCAGGGGCAGTCTCATTCCCAGTCTCAACAAATTGCCTTCGCCCGTCTTTTTCGGATATGCGTACTACTGATTACCAAACAACTCTATCTCCTTAACCGTTCCTTATAGCAGCAATATCTCAACTAAAAACGGATTGCCAGTTAACCACATTCGGTCCCAACATTAGATAATTTTGCCCTTACCAGTCATGTAGCGGTACGATTGGAGAAACATGCACGGGAACTACTTATCTGCTCATCTTGGTGCCAATATCTCAACGGCAGTCTCACTGCCAGACTAAATGAAAGACCCTCGCCCGTCTTCCTCGAATGTGCGTAATATTGAATACTAATTGTTTCTATCTCCTAAACTGTTCCTCATAGGAGCGATATATAACATGCAAACCGATCGCCAGTCTCTCTCCCTACTCTGTCAAGTACCGATAATTTTGAATAAACATACCCGGAAAATGCTTAACTGTTCGTCTTAGTGCCACTATCTCATGGGCAGTCCCATTTCCAGTGTGAATGAAACGCCCACGCCCCTCTTCTTCAGATTTGCGTACCATGAATAAATAATTAATTCTCTCACTTAAACTGTTCCTCATCGAGACAATATGTCGCTTTCTAACCGAGTGCCAGTCGCTCGCATTTCGTTTTAATAAAAGACATTTTCTCCCCACTCCTTCAGGTACTGATACTGTTCAAAAAAACACGCCCACAATCTACGTAATATTCGCCCCAGCGCTGACAACTCACCTGGAAACGGATTGCCAAAGTCGCCGATTCTGTTTCAACGGAATATTTTGCACCTACCCCGTCAAGTACCGTTACTATCGAATAAACATGCCCTGAAAATACTTATCTGTTCGTTTTGGTGCCGATATCTTAACAGTAGCCTCAGTCCTAATCTAAATAAATTGCCATCGCCCATCTTTTTCAAATGTGCGGAATGTTCAATGCAATTTAATCACATCTCCCACTCTTTTCTTCAAAGCTGCAATACATCGATTGCGAACGGAGAGCGATTGTATCTGATTCTATTTCAACAGATCATTTTTGAGCTGCTCGGTCCAGTATCGGTACTGTGTATTGATAATTTTTAACTAATCGTCTTAGTGTCAATTTCTCAGGAGCAGTGTCATTTCCAGGCTAAATGAAACGCCCCCACCCGTCATATTCGAATACGCGTCATAATGAAAANCAAACGCCCTCCCATAATATCGCAATACGTTTGAACAATTCATTGCTTCAATACTACTTCGAATTTCGGTCAAATTCATTACACGTTCAATCCATCTCCCAAAATTATTCATCCTCGAGCCAATATATCATTTGTAAACGTTTAGCCAAATAACGCACTCAGTTGGCACAAATCAATTTCACATTACTCCTTTAATTTTCGATGATACTCCTCATTCTATCTTTTAAACCATTCCTTCTTCATCCTTTCCATTTTCTCTCACTTTTTTTCAATCTTTTCTTTACGTAAATTCTGCTTCGAATTTCAGTCCATTCCTCTCCACTTTTGGTCACTTTCAGTAAACGCAAATATTTTAAGACCATATCCAATAACTTTGCTTTCAGGATGATGATTTTAGGAGAAGCAATTCTTTTACTTATCTTTTATCGTTAATTTAATATATTGTATGAAATCAATTTTTTTTCAACTTAATGCGTTTTTTGTCTATTCCTCTGCAAATGATAAATTGACAGCATGATGAATAATTTAGAAATTTATTCTCCTTTAATTAATTTCACCCCAATGCGAATCACGAACTGTCAACCTGAGAATTGTAACATATGGCGTGTGCCGTTGTGTTTTTGGCCCGTGTGCGATTAATTTAGTCCATAGAATGTATTTTTGATTGCCTTATTTAATAACTTGTGGAGCATTGTGAAAGGAATTTGTGTAACTTGATCGCGTTTTTTGGCAATATGTTTACAAATGTTTTAGTGGCTCCAGGATGAATTTATCTGCGAGGGGGAGTCAATGTAAAATAATGAAGGAGATTTGAAGCAGTGAATTGTTGAAGCGCAATGCGAGAATACTGCGCGGACGAAAAGTTTAAAAGAAAGAACGAATTTTTGATGCCTGTTGTCCATATTTCAGGTAGTTATATGAAATCGATTTTCTGAACAAAGCGCCTTATTCGGCAAAACGTTTGCGATTGTTATATTGGCAGCAAAATGGATAATTTTCTGAGATGTATTAAACCTTCAATAAATTTTACCTTAATGTAGGTGAATATTGAAGTAACGAAATGCTGAATCATTTTACGAGATTATCGGCGGTCGTTTGCAATTGGGACAATGGCGCCAGTAATACAGCATTCCGGACCCTGTATAAGGTCAGAGGTCAACAATCCAGGTTGGCAAAGTGTCGCCTCTTGAGCACTGCGGAAGCTGTCGTAATCCGTCTTCACAATCCTCCACTTTGTTCTCAAAAACAGTTTGTGGTTGCGCTTCAACTCTCTTGGCCCACCCCGTGTCCCAATACAAACCCTAGACAACAAGACAATTAACACAACACATTCTTGTGTATTCAGGATATGCACGTAATAACACAAATCCCTTCCCCACCCATATTTGTATATGACTAGTCCAATCCTTCCTATAATGAAAATTTTTTGTCGAGATATGTATGTAGTTAAGTAATAGCATGAGTACGAAACACTGAAAACGAGCTTGTTCGCCAACTTGTGTTTTCTCAATGTGCTCAGTGGTAATTTTCAAGGAATATTAATTATTTGTGTAAACACAGTGCGAGAATACGGCAATTAAGCTGCTGACGCTTGGACGAATAGTTGACCAGTTAGAATTAATCCTTTCTGGATATTGTCGGTAATTCAATGATTAATGTGAAATTTTTTGTGAAATGTTTGCGTTATTGGGCAAAGCGTTTGCGTTTGAATTATTGGTGCAAAGACGTATTATTTAATAGCGGGAGCAAACTTGTGACCATATTTTGTATAAATCCATGCACCAATTAAGCAATGATTTGATCAGACGCACTGCGGTTATATGGGAATTTATTTGCAATTAATACATTGGAGTTATGAAAAATAGTTTGGGAGGTCATTACAATTGGAAATGTGTTTTACCCTAATTTAAATACCGGTGAGGCAGTTATTTGTTCAATCGCACTTCAAGAGCTGAAAGTTGTTGGCAATCGAGTTACTGGCAAGAGGACGAAGAACTCGTTAGATAGATGAAACTTGTAATATATTTTATCCTTAGTTGAAAGATTAATTTTTCATTGAGCTTTTCAAGCATCGTTCAATTTCGTGGGAAGGCGTTCGCATTTGAGATATTGGGGTTAGGACGAATAGTTTAGTAGATGGAGGGAATTTGTAATTCATCTTACCCTTATCTAAAAAAGTATTGAGGCAATGATTCTTTCAAACGCACTGCGAGTCTATGGGAATTTCTTTGCAATTTAGACATAGGAAGTAATACTAATAGTTTAGGAGGTCAATGTAATTGGAAATGATTCTTACCCTAATTTGAATTACCAGTGAGGCAGTGATTTGTTCACACTTACTTATGGATTTAAATGTTGTCTGCATTTCAGTTGTCAGCGCTGGGACAAACAGTTCATGTGGTCATTGTAATTTGTAATGTATTTTACACTTATTTGAATGATATGTGAATCAGCACACTCTCCAAACCTATTTTGATTTTACGTGAATGATTTGCATTTGGGATGTTGGCGCTATGAGGAGTAGTTTAGTTGATGTAGATAACTCCTAGGGAATTTTAATTTAAAGTGCAATATTCTTGAGGCAGTCAGCTCTCAAAACATAATTCGATTTTGTGCGAAGGCTTTTGCATTTAAGATATTGGCTCCAGGACGAATAGTTTAGGTGATCGAATGCATCTTTGGTGGAGATTATCGTTAATTCAAGGAGCAATGTGAAATTGTTTTGTGTAAACAGACTGCGTTACTTGACAAATTGTTTGCATTTGAGATATTGTGGTTAGAACAGACAGTTTTCTAGATGGAGGTAATTTGTAATGAAATTTACCCTAAGTTAAAGCAGTAATTATGCAATGTTTTTTTCAAATGCACTGCGAGTCTATGGGAATTTGTTTGCATTTGAGACGTTGTAGGTAGTACAAGTTGTTTGGTAGATGCCGGCTATTTGTAATGAGTTTTACCCTTATTTGAAAGTTTATTGAGGCAGTGAGCTTTTAAGACAAACTTCGATGTTGTCGGAAGGCTTTTGACTCTGAGATATTGGCGCTAGCACGTACGGTTTATTAGACAGGATCAGTTGTTTTCCATAAAACCATTATTGGAAGCAATTGGTGAATTTAATTTGTTCTTGCTCGTTAAGAGATTCTGCTAAGGCATTTTCAATTACGATGTTTTGCTGAAACCTATTGTTTATTGGATTGCAGCATTATTTTGCAAATTTGTCCCTTATTTTTAGAAGTTGGGTGTAACTGTATTTGTGTAAGCGGACTGCGAATATCTGGCAAGGCGTTTGCACTTGAGATATAGGCACTAGGTCTAACAGTTTAGAAGATTTAGGCAATTTTTAATGATTTTTTTGCTAATGCTGTTTTTCTTTTTTTGTGTGTGGCATGCATACGTCATGTTCAAATTATCACCTGTATGATGCAGAGCATTCCTAAATACTGAAATCACATAGTATAATTGGATGTAGGCTTCGTTGGATTTCTCGGTGCGCACGATCACAATTTGCAAAGCAATGCGCAGTGCACCAGTGTGCGCGATAAAATTCAATAAGGTACACACTATTTTGCAAGATTGAAGGGGGTTTTCTCTAACTGTTCGTGGGCAACGCAGTGTAAGTCATTTCGTGTTTAATTGAAATAAATATGCGTGTCGCTGGCACAACACTTGAGAGCAGCTCGTTCGCGGATGTCAAGATAGGGCCGGAGGCGCAAACATGAAGAGCGTTACGTGATGGACAGAAAAGTTAAGCGAAGGAGGTGAAGATCAGTGTGGATATCATAAATGAATGAAAATTAGTCAAAACTAAGAACGTCATGGGGAGTGAATAGGGGAGTCGCATGTAACAACAATGAAGGGCAAATAAAATGCGGAGGAATGCGGAGGAATACTAGCAATTCTGCCGAACTCTATGGAGAATGAGATTTTATGAAACGTTTTGGCGAAAGAAAATGGAACTCTCAGTACTGCTGATTACATTCCTATGCAGCTGGTGGCAAACTGGACTGAGATTTCCAATGGAGAAGGAAAAGTTTGTGTAAGAAGTAAAAAGTTTTTAAATACACTGCTCAAGGATTTCGTCTAAGCTGTCAGTTTTGCTGTCGCAGTTTTTGATCTTACATGTGAGGAATTTGAAGGGACGCACAAGACAGTCCAGCGTCAATAGTAACTGTTTTGACCATTCATAAAGATCCACCGCGATTGGATTATCTAAGGGGATCAGCGGCGCGGTTTAGGTTGGACGGACCAGTAATCGGCTAGCAACGACCTAGCAGGAGCGAGAAGCTAGTAGATTTGGAGTTGCCCTTAGGGTGACGGAACTGGTAACAGCGTGTATAGCCTGGGTGCCGGATATGAAACATAATTGAGAAACGCAGTCTGGCGTGGGTGCCACCTTGGGGTTATGGTGATTAATGAACAGTGGAGAAATATAGACATCATCCGACCTAAGTTTGGTTATTAATAAATAAATTATGCGGTAGGGTGACCGGAGTAGTACTAGGATCAGGTCGCCATTATGACGCACAGTAATTTAGCTGCACTCAGTTGATAACTACTCCGAAATAATACAGTACGTCTTTTGACAGTTGTCATGGTCAGCATGATCTGCGCTGCTGACCTAATACTAAGAACAGAACTGTAAATGGAGAATTATGGAGGCTGATGTGTAGAGAATAGAAGTAGACGTTGGATTACGGTATAGCTTAGTTTATTTCTATTGATTTATTTAATAATAATAATAATAATAATAGTGTATTCCTCGACAGTGAAAAAGCCGAAGGAAATGGCCGTCTGGAGAGTGTTCCAGCTGAGGGGTTATGGTGAATGGTAAAGAAAATGTGAATAGGTAAATAAAAGGGCCGAGAGGTATGGGAGTGAATGGGAAAGCGAGGATGACATATCCATAATATTTGCACGTCTGCCAGTTGGGAAGCGTTGGACCTAGTGGTGGGCCAGGGGTAGGTCCCCCCTTAAAATGTTTACGACTATCCCATTTCCCCAGAGATCAGCGAGGGTTAATCTTCCGCGTTGGCCGTATTAGGCTAATATACTAGGTTCTCTTGCGCCTTCAGTTTGAGTTTTATAGAAAGCAGGGGTGGGAGGTGCATTTCGATGGCTGACTCAAAGGCATGCTCTTCCGAGATAGGGGCGTTGGTCAAGTGAAGGACCTGGGTGACACTTAGGCAAGTATTTAAGGCAGCCTTAAAACTGGATTTGTTCTGTATGCACCCAATGCTAATGGGAAGTTTGTTTCAAAGTTTGGCATAAACAAAAAGAAAGAAATGCGACCTAAAAGAGTATTTGGCAACTTATGTATGGATGGTTAGAGACCTATGACGGAGAGGGTAGGGGCTGGCAGAGGAGAATATAGGTGGGTCGGTGGAGAAGGGGCTCCTTTTCACCAGGTTATGCAGAAAAGTCAGGTTAATTTTCAGTCGCCGTAGCCAAAGGGGCTCAAGTTTGAGGGCTAGACAGCGTTCCTTGTAATTCAGTCGTCGACCAACCTACCACTTGCATAGCGAAGCATCTCTGAATACTTTCCACGAAGATCCTATCCAACTTTGACATGCTGGAGTATAGCAAAGTACCGTACTCAAGGAGTGGTCGAACGCGTGTTTTATAAATGCTGAGGATGCTGTCGGGTAGTTTCAGTGTGCCAAAAATCAGACTTACATTTCTAGCTTCAGCCGACTGAATAACTACATGCTTTGAGAAATTTAGAGAGGCTGAGCAGTTGGGACCAAGGTCACGAATTGTGGGTTTACATGCAATGGGAGATCCGCGTAGCGAAATTGAATCTTAAGGTAGTGTACACCTATATGTGAGCATTTTGCTCTTATCGGCAGAGTAGCCCATCATTCAGGAGGTACAGCATTCGTCCAAAGCAGACAAATCGGCACAAATTTCTCTAACCACAGTACTAACTTCACTTGACCTAAGAGGGCAAATTACTTTATTATTATCAGCAAACAGGAAAGTGACACCTTGGGATATTGAATTTAGTACATTATTATACATAAGGGTTAGCAGGGGACCAATTACGCTGCCCTGTATAACGTCACTAGTAACAGGTCTGGCATTAGGGGCAATGCCATCAATGAGGACCACCTGTAATCTTTGGGTTAGGTAGGACGAGAGTCAGGATAGAAGAGGATCGGTGATGACAAAGGAGCTCACTTTGGATAAAAGGTGCGGGTGAGGGACATTGTCAAAGACCTTGGACACATTGAGGTAGATGACTGCAAATGTCATACCTCTGTTTGCTAGGTTAGTTACAGGGTTCAGGAAGTCGAACTGACAGGTGGAGCAAGAATAAGGTTGAAGAAATCCGTGCTGTTTGGGACTAAGAAGGTTAGAGGCTAAAAGGTGGTCCACGAAGGGTAATTTTACCAACTTCCCCATTACCCTGGAGATAACAGGCATTTGGTTGATGGAACGGTAATTGGGCATATCACGCAGAGACCCCTTCTTATGGATAGGGTTTATTACAGAGTGCTTCCAGTTGACCGGAACTACACCAGAGTTAATTGAAAGTGTGAAGAGGTTGAGCAGGAGCAAGGGTAGGTCAGGGCCACAATTAAGAACAGCTGATGGAGGGATGCCATCGGGGCCTTGGTAAAAACCTGGCTAAATGTCGTTCAATAGTCTTAACATCAAAGGACACAGCAGATAAGGTGGAGTTACTCCTATTCTGCAGTTCGGGTGGGTCGCTGACTGCAGCTGGGGTCATGGAGAAGGCGAAATATTGATTGAACGCCTCAGCTATGTCTTTCGGGGTTGTTGCAGGCTCACCGTTAGACAAAACTAGGAAGTTTGCTGAAGGTCTGCGATCATGACATCTTGATTTATATAGTTTTGCAAGTATTATAAGGTGATTTTTATGCCTCAGCGCCCTAGCTTATTCTTTCCGAAGTGGAGATTCACTGAGGCGAGAGATAGTGTCAGACAGATGGTGCAAAAGAATAAACTTGGAAAAGTCACGTGTCAATGAAAAATGCCTTTGCAACTTAGCATATTCGACTTTCAGAGAGGAAGTTGTGAAGTCTTTTTTCTGTTCATTTGTTCTATAATGGTCAGTTTCGTGGTGCGGCTGGCCATGTTGCGATAAAATTCATCTGCAGCCGTCTGTGGGTCAGTCGATAGGAAAAGTTTCCCTAGTCAAGTTGCCGTACTAGAGAGGGGAAGTGCTACCAGTTAAGACAGAGTGGGTGAGTTGTGTCAATAGGACGGTTAGGGATGGGGCATGGACATGGATTCTACCGTGAACTACCCTGTGGTCGCTCCCTGGACATTTATTTCCCACGTCAGCCAAGATGTGGTGATCAGTATGTGTAAAGATGAGATCTAATATATTATTATTTCTGATGGGTGACGCCACGTGCTGCATCCAACCCCCAAGATGTAGACGGGAGACGGAAGATGTTAGGCCTGGTGAGGCCGTAATCGTTGACCTGGTTACACCAGGGAGATTGAAGTCTCTGGCAATGATTTTCGATGTTCATCGGAGGGATTAAAGGTAGTCAAAAGCGTCCGCTAAGAGGGGGAGCCCAATTTCAGTGTGAGCTGGAGGGCGATACATAAAGGCAGTGTGAATAACGCAGGACGACATCTTGATAGTGAGCCATATTGATTCTTAGATCAGTTCGGTTGTAGGATGTGTAAGAACGGAGAATGATAGGCCCTGACTTACATAAACAAGGCAACCACCCCCAAGGCGGTCGTTTCTAGTACCTCTAAAGGACTGGTATCCCGCAACAGAAGTCGCGCTATTAGGCAGATTCTCGGTAGGCCAGGACTCAGTGATGAAGATTATATCCGGTTTGAGAGACGCAGCAAAGCTTTTCAAGTGAGTGAATTTATTTAGGATTGAACGACAGTTAATTAACGCGAAAGAGAAGAGTACGTTGCCATCCAGGTGGGGGGAGTGGTGGGGTTGCAAAGACAAAGAGACGGTGCGTGGATAGTTGATCGTAATGGGGATAATTCGGTAAGCAGATTGAATTAATTCCATTGTAGTGGACGTTAAATCAGATACGACAGAAGAAGGTGGAGGGGGGAAAGAACGAGGGCATGCAGCGTTTTTCATTAAGGGGGTTTGGGTAGGAATAAAGAGGTGACGGTTGTGGTTCAGGGAGAGGGGAAGAGGAAGGAATTTTCTGGCTGGGTAGGTGTGGTCGAAAAAGAAGACGTTGGTGGAATGAGGTTCAGTCCTTGCGTTTGGGCCGAGGCGCTGGTAAGCGGAGGTTGGTGGTAGTACCCATATGACGGTGGAGGTATGTTTAATGGAGGCCATAGACAGCTGTCCTGGAAAGTCTGATGCAATAGCGAAGGCCTTTGGCACGGAACAGCTGGCGCATTGCTAGGACATTTGAATCTACGATGCAAGTCTGTGGTTCTCTTCTGGCTCAGAAATTCTCTCGGCAGTGACCTTTCGGTCCCCGTGAAACGAAAGGCGACCAATGGAAAGTCAACGCGGTTAGAACCAGGCAGTTGAGGCACCGGGGTGATGGGGCTACTAAAGGGATGAGATAGGGAGGGGTCGGAGTAGTTTGGTCGTTGGGCTAGTAACGTCGGCGCTGTTCCACCGGGGAGCAATGTGATGCTTGTTGAGAGTGTAGGCGCAGGTTTACCATCAGTAACTATTGCTTTAAGGGTCTGGATTGGGCAGGGCGAGTTTTGACTGGTGCTAGTCATTTTTGCTTCGCGAGGAGAGGAGAGTTCATTGAGGCTCACCGAGAAAGTCCTGGGAGAGGGGTTCATATGCGGGCGTTTCCGGGAGAGCCGTGGCAAAGGAGATGGTGATGAGCTTTCTAAGTCAACACTTGCNACCTTATTCCCTAACCATTGCGCTAACCATCCTATCAGACCACTGTAATCTGCATCTGCGAAGATGTCAGAAGATGAAAGAGGGACGCGCTGAAAATAAGCACCATGAAGCCCAGGTTTGATTGGGCTATATGACCTATAAGGGGAAAGCAGATGGTGTTCGTTGCTCACGTCCCGTCAACGGAACTCAAACTCCTACCTCTTATCCCTGTATTCTTTGTAATAAACTTACTGTTATCGCTGTTTTCCATTTTTTGATTGCTCACCTAAACATCAGCTGAAAGACGTTTCAAGCCGCCCTCTTTCTCCGTCTCTTCTCCAAGCTCGCCAGTGACCACGGATGCAACGCGAATCCTCGCCGAAGGCTCCACTCTATCGTTTGCGCTGTTTGCCTATGCCATGCTATCCGGATCTGTCCCTCCAGTACCAGGCCGCGCAACCCCAAGACAAACAAATCAACGCCAATGGCCGCCCCGGGGTGCTTCATCTGTGATAAACCATGGCAAAGGAGACGGTAATGAGCTGTCCAGTCAACACTCACCCGTGACTGTGGCGGGCCACAGGGACCGGTTTAGGTACCAAGCTTCTAGCTATGCCGGGTAGCTTGGTGGAATTTGTGTTTGGTGGAACCGTTTTTCAGTTCTTACTTGCATACTGTCTGAGGGCCTTCTTTTGACTAGGGGTTTCATCAGAGGTAATTTTTATGGACCTGAACGTGGTACTCGAGGCTATCTTGGCTTCACTCCTCAAAAACTGTTCTGCAGCAGCGGGGCTAAGGAACTGGAACAATACAGGACATGATCTGCTTGACATTCGCTTACGTAATCTTAAGCAGTGGCAGGGGTGTCCTGTCATATTGCAAGCAGAGAGGACAGTGTTTTTGAACGAGTCTAGTGATATGCGGTCAGGGACATCATAAACCACAGCATTACACGATCTTAGGTTTTGCTGCTTAATTTCTGAGGATACTGAGTCGATAGCCCGACAGAGACTAGTGAGATGTTCGCGTAGTGGGTTTTCGGGCGTATTGGTTTGGTTGTGGACCCGGTGCGTATAGCAGCCATGATTTTGGTACGCTTAGGCATAGAGACCGCCATTTCGATAAACTGGGACGATGTGCATAGCTGTATAGCTGTTTTATAAAGGGTATACCTGGGAGTGCCAACAGTTGTGTCAAATCGCAGAAGGGACACTGGGGGAGAGTCTTGGATCTATCTAATGAGGTGGTGTCTAAATTGAGATTGTACCAATACTAGAATAGTAGCAGTCAAAGGTCATTCAAAATACAGTCCAATTAAATCACACTCCGACAATTTTAGTGAAGAAAAAGAGCTCTATCTGTGTCAACAAAAGTAATTATTCGATAGGTAAATAATAGAGACTTTAAAGGAGCTAATACTGACGGTCACTAAAAATAATGGTCGAAAATTGCGGAAATGTGACAATACCAATATTTGAAGGATAAGAGAGAAAGTGTTTCTTTTAAACGGACTGCGATTATCTGACAAAGCGTTTGCAATTGAGACACTGGCGCTTGGACGAACATTTTGGAAGTAGTGAGATTTTGAAAAAAATCATACTTATTCGAAGGAGTGGGGAGAAAATGTTTTGCTTACACAGACTGCGAAAGTCTAAGAAATTGTTTGCAATTGAGATATTGAAGTAAGGACGAACAGTTCAGTAGATAGAAGAAATTTGTTAATTAATATTACCATTATTTAAAAGAGTAGGGAGCAATTGTTTGTTTAAATGAACTGTGATTATCTGGGAAGGCGTTTGTAATTGAGATATTGGCGCTAGGACGAATAGTGTAGGAGGCAACGTTTGATGAATATTACCACTGTTTGAAAGAGTAGGGAGACAACGTTACGTTTGAACGGATTTTGATAGACTGGGAAAGCTTTTGCAGTAAAGACATTGGCGCTAGGACGAAATATTTATATGTAGAGATACTGAAAATTTTTCCCCGTTTTTAAGGAGTCGGGAGGAAATGTTTCCTTTGAACAGACTGCCAGATTCTGGCAAAGAGTTTGTAAATGAGATATTGGCCCTAGGATGAATAGTTTAGGAGAAGGAATCAGTTTTCGATGAATTATACACTTATTTGAATGATTAGGAAGAAAACCTTTTGTTTTAGCTGCATTCGACAGACTGGAAAAGCGTTTGTAATTGGGATGTTGGTGCGAGGACTACTAGTTTAAGAGATATAAGCAGTTTTCGAAAATAATAAATTTATTTTATTGAGTAATTAAAAACGAATCGCCTAAACTGACTGCCAATATCTGGGAAAGCGTTGGCGATTGAGACTTTGGCATTAGGACGAATAATTAAAAACAAATTGCATGCAGATATTGATAAATGCTACCTTCATTTGAAGGAGTAGAGAGAGAATGTTTCTTTTAAACGGACTGCGACTATCTGGCGAAGCGTGTGCAATTGAGACATTGCCGCTTGGATGAAAATCTAAATGTAGTGAGATATTGAAATAAATTATACTTATTCGAAGGAGTGGGGAGAAAATGTTTTGCTTACACAGACTGCGAATGCCTAGGAAAGCCTTTGCAATTTAAATGTTTATATGGTAACGGCATTTTTTGATAAATATTGGCCATTTTTGAAGGGTTAGGGAGAAAATTTCTTGTTTAACCGGATTGCGGTATTTTGCGAGTGCCTTGCGGTAGCGATATTGGCGCTAGGACGGATAATTTAGGAAATAGCGAAACCTATTATGAATTCCACTCTTATTTTCAGTATTAGGGCAAATATGTTCTGTTTCAGCTGACTGCGAGAGTCTGAGAAATCGTTTGCAATTAAACTATTGGCTCTAGGGCGACGTATTTAGTAGATCGTTTAAACGGGTGATAATTATTGCTCTTCTTCGAACGAGCAGCATTGAAATGTTAGTTTTAAAAGGTCTGCGAGAGCCTGGCATTTCGTTTGCAATTGAGATATTAGCGCGGAACGAATAGTTTGAGATAAATGACTTTTACCCTTTTCTGAATGGGAATGGAAAATAACGCTTTGTTCAAACGGACTGCGAGGGTCTGGGACGGCTTTCGCAATCGAAATATTGGCGCTAGGAGGAATAGTTTTTGCATGTTTGGTGATCAATGATTTCGAACAGGTATTTGATAGGATTATAAATTGCGTTGGAATTCACATTAATTACTGGAAATGCTTTACGTAAGCAGTGTTTGGGAGGCTGCGAATACGTACATTTTCAAATTAGTTATTTGCATAACACGATTTAATTGGGAGTTATTTGCTTATCAATATTTTCGGACACAACCCTAACATGAGGTGAAATCGGGTTTGAATTTGCGGGATTATGGATGGAAAATTTTGCGTAAACGGCTTATTGGAGGCTGAAGAATCGTACATTTGAAATTCAGATATTTGCTTTCGAACGATTAATTTAGCAATTAATTGATTGCATATTTTGGGACACGAAAGGCATGAGTTGAATAACTGTGGTTGAATTTCCTTGAATTCGTAGGACTTCGTCTGCGATAATGTAAACGAGGGGCTGAGCAACCACAGCTTGGTACTGGGCTAATGGCGATAGAACGAAATGTTTATGAGTTAGTTGGTGATCAGTATTTTCGGACACGAACATGATAGGATGAAAAGTTGTGTTTAAATGTGCGGGAATATGGAGGGAATATTTTGCGTAAACAGCGTACGGGAGGCTGAGAAAAACGCGCGTTTGGAATTTAAATATTGGCGATAATACGAACGGTTTAGGGGTTATTTCGTGATCAATTTATTCAGACACTGACTTGACAGGAAGATAAATTGGGTTTAAATTTGAGACAATATGGAAGGAATATTTTGCGTAAATGGCCTATGGGTGTCTGAGAAAAAATACATTTGCAAGTGAGATAGTGACGTCATGAAGATTAGTTTGTGAATTATTTGCTGAATAACATTTTTGGACACGAACTTGAAAGAATGAAAATCACGTTTGAATTTGCAGAAATATGGAGATATCGGCAATAGGAATAATGGCTTAGGAGTCATCATGTGGTGAATAATTTTGGACACGAACATGACAGGATGAGAAATTGCGTTCAAATTTGCGGGAATATGGAGAGAATATTTTGCGTAAATGGCGTATGGGTGTCTGAGAAACCGTACTTTTGCAATTGAGATATGAGCAATCGGAGTGGTCCTTTTGGATTTAGATGATTTTAGGACACGAACTAGACTGAATGATAAATTGGTTTTAAATTTGTGAGAATAACGAGTAAATGATGCCTGCAGAGGGCATATCGTTTGCTGAGAACCTGTGTCATTGAGATACTAACGATACGACGATTAATTTACGAGTTAAGACGTGATCCTCGTTTTTGGACAAGAACCTTATATGACGATATATTTAGGTGAAATTTGAAGGAATATCAATGAATGGTTTGTGTAAACGGCATATGAGAATTTAAGAAAACGTTTGCATCTATTTATTCTCGACGGAACGAATGTTTATGAAATTATCTGATGATTAATATTTTTGGACACGAACCCAGCATGATGAGGAATTTGGTTTAAATATGCGGGAATAACTATGAAGCGCTTTTGTAAATGGCGTATGGCAGACTGGGAGAACCTTTCTCTTTGAATATAATCAATGGGAAGGATAGTTTTGGAGTTAGTCGTTGAATAATATTTTTGCACATGAACCTGAAAATATCATAGATTGCGTTTTGTTTTAGGTTAACTTCTAGAGATTTTTCATAGAAACGGCGTACGGGATGCAGATCGTATTTAAAGATTTTAGATATTATCGACTGGAATAGTATTTCAGGAGTTAGTTGGAGACCAATATTTTCGGACACATACCAGAGAGGACGATAAATTTAGTTTATATTTGAGGGAATAACGATGAATTGATCCGTGTGATCGGCGTATGGATGGCTGAGAAAACGTTTGAAATTGGATATTTACTATGGGACTAATGTTTAAGCAATTATTCGGTGACCAATATTTTTGGACACGAACCCGACAAGAAGCGAAATTAGGCTGAAATCTGAGGGATTATGGATGAATTCTTTTGTGTGCTGCGCCACTGGGAGGCTGAGAAAACGTTGGAACGAATATTTAAGATTTTGTTGGTGATTAATATTTTTGGATACGGTCCTGAAAGGATGATAAATTGAGTTTAAATTTCCGGGAATACTGAGGTAATTATTTGTGAAAATCGCGCATGCGTTCCGGAGAAAACATTTGCATTTGAGTTATTCTCGATAGCACTAGATGTCCGTTGATGAAAAATTTATTCGCACACGAACATTACCGAATAATAATTTTGGTTTAAATTTGAGGGAAATAATAACGGTATCCGCAAATTTTAGCCAGCTTATTCGTATGCAATTAAGGTTTTGCCGATAGGGCGAAAGATTCGTGAGTTTGGGTTGATCAATAGTTTCTGACAAGAACCTTACTGAATGATGAATATGATTTACGTTTGACGGTACAGGGAGAAAATCTTTTGTGCAAACTTCATAAGGGATGCTGAGAATACGTTGCAATTGAGCTGTTGACTATTGGACAGATAGTTCGGGATTTAGTTGGTGAATAATATTTTCGGACACGAACCTGAGAGGATGATAATAAGGGTTTTAATTTTGCAGCAATCGGGAGAAAATATTTGGTGTAAACGAAATATGGGAGGCTAGGAATACGTTTGCAACTGAGATATTCGCGATAGGAAGAATATTTTCGAACACGAACCTGACAGAATGATAATTTGATTTTTAATTCCTATACCATGGTTCCTATCGCCAGTGTGTATCTCAACCTCAAACCTTTTTTTCGGACGCGCTTACCCCTTTTAGACAAAGCAGTTCTTAACTTTACGCAAACAACTTGTTCGCTCCGAATATAATTATTTTATGTTTCTTCTGCGTTCGATCCTAATTATTGAATAGTGACTAGTCAACTTTGGGTCAGATCGCCATTATCTATGTTTCAGCTGCAAGCCATTCACCACCATCGCATATGCTGTTTAGAAAAAACAGTTCTTCCCAATACCCATTTAACTTGCTGGCTGAGATTTATACAAGCTTTGTCATTCTCCCAAGTCCGTGTTGCAAATATTGAAAGCTAACACTTGAACTATGGGTATTATCACCATAATGTCTTACAACTCCAAGCCCTTTCTAAGCCTCGCACAAGCCGTTTGGACAACACATTTCTCTCATAATCCCACCCACTTTTCTCGATCAGCGCAATACTTAATTTATCATCCTATCACATTCGAGTGGAAAATACTGAAAACTAACTCCTGGACTATGGATCTCATTGCCATAATCTCTCTCTTCTGAAAGACCTTCCTAATTCTCGCATACGCCCCTTAGGTAAAACATTCTCTCGTATTTGCTTTTAGGCCTTCACTTAATTCATATTACCATAAAAGTGGCTCGCTCAGTTTGTAGCCTATTTCTCATCCTCTCACTTTCGAGACGAACGTATTGACAATTAACTCCTCAAATATACGTCTTATAGCCAATGACTGTATCTCCACCGAAAACATTTTCTCACCCTTGCATATGCCATTTAGACAAAACCTTTCTTTCCTAATCGCGCACAATTGGCTCCAGGCGATTCTTTTTGCTTCTTTTGATACTAAAGAAGGAAGCTTCCGGAGTTTGGGAATCGCATAATTTATGGAAGTGCTCCTTCCGTCTCTTTAAGACGTCCACTGCGCGTGAAACAATACGGAACTTACAGAGAAATAAAGTATTTCCAGCGGACAACAAATATCAAAATTGGATTCAGTGAATCTACAAAATGGTTGACAGCACTATTTGAAAATTCAGAAGAAAACCTCGAGTTTGCATGAAAATAAAGTTTGAAGACTAAGAATGTTTAGCCGAGAAAAATACGTGGTTGCATTTTCATATGTTTAGACATCTGAAATGATTGGAAAGGAGTTCGAGAATAAAGTAAGTAACAGCCGTCGACCACTGGTTGATATTGGAATAACTCGGAATGGAACCAGTGGCAGGTCTTCACGGACATATCTTTTTATTTTGAAATAAAGGGTTTCCTGGTCTTACTGATAATAATCCTACAGTGGGAATGTGCGAAAACTCAAGCTTCCTCTCCCAAGAATATGATGGAGAAACGAGTAGGTGTAGAACGAACCGAATACAAGCTGGGAAAGTGAGATGTGACTTTGTAGAACTCAGACAAATAAAGTAAGTATTGTTCCTGTCCTTGACCGACTATCTTTCGCATTATAACTTTCGTGAAACAAATTCGTATCTTTCCGGCATCTTTACACTCGAGAAAGTTTATATTTGATTCTCATTTCCAATATAGGTCATAGGTGGATTATGCTCTTCATCAGAACGAAGGTGTTCAGGTGCTCCTTTCAATGAGGGATTCGTGTTTAATTTTTCAAGCCATATTTTAACTGAATTTAGTATTCAAAAAGCACGTCTAACGAGTGCCTCAGAAGCATTTTCTCATGTTATTTAAAAAATTTAATTTGTTCTTAAGAATGCGGTTCCCCAAACAACCGTGAACCACAGTTTAGATTGAACAGGAGGTTTGTTATTCGGAGTACGGGCTTGTCAGTAGTACAGACAGAATCCGTCATCAGCTTTTATTTGCAAGCAGTCTACTTCCTGTAGATGTGTCTTATTAATCTTCCGATTATATGTAAATTTATTTCTAATTCGCAGAGCTTATTTCATTCCAAATAAGTTGATGTACGAAATAGTGAGCAAATAGAGAGGCAATTCGTGTGCATGAAGATCCCCCCCTACCCGAAAAAAAAGAAATCAAAAGCCTTCCAATCCTCTCCACTTCTGCCATGCTTCAAAATTTCTCGTCAACTTTCTGACCGATTTTCACGCTCAGCTCTTGGTCGAATTTTTATCATGCTCTTTTTGGGATTAGCAAGCGGGGAGTAAACCGTCACATTTTTTCTCTAACATTTATTTAGTTCTGATTCAGTTCTTGATCCAGTAGAGAATACTCCAGCTTTATAAAATGTATTCATTATGAGGAAAACTGTGATCGTATTTCCTTATACTATCAAATATTGTAGTTGGACGTTCACAAATACTGCTTGTTCGTAAAGTGTGGTGTCAAACGAATAAGACGGACCAGTTAAATCCACGAAGCAATTGCCGAATAAATGGGGATTTCCACTAGATTTATTTCTGTATCACGGTTATTTTCATTCCAAACCTTTCATTTCTTTTGGCCTGCCCATCTCTTATTAACTTTGTATGATGGCTGAGGTTGTGAATAAATTATATCCCGAGTTTCGCGGAAGAACTCTCACAAATTTCGCAAATCCAACTGGAAATACAGCACTAAATCTTGGTACAAATAATTTTTGATGTTGTCGGACTGGGGTCTTCCCAGTTGTAATGTGCCTCATAATCCGGACTGGGCTGTTTTGACGGTCTCAGTGCACATTGAGGTAAACCTATGACTTGAAGAGAGCATGTTGTAGATTGAATCGGCCCGTGTAGACTTTTTGAGTCCGTAACGAGACCCGCAAACCCCGACAAGATTTCGTCAACAGCTGCAGCGTTAGAGAAAAAAATTTTGACGAATTTCAGAAACAATCAAAGATTGGTAAACGAAAAAGATCGGCTATTTACAGATGACGAGAATTGGCCAAACGATGAAAACCCTGCAGCGAAACAGCCTTGTCCACTGTCGGGAATTAACATAAGCTGATTCGTGCGTCCAGTACTCTTCATTTCAGCACACAAGATATGTATGTCCAAAACATGAAGGGAAATAACAGTTCTGCTACTTTTAGGCCTTGCAACGTTTTCCACAGGTTCCTCGCATCGACATTCAATTCCTCGTTTTTCTCGAGACATTTGGCCTGCACTTTTCTGTCTTTGTTCATTTATTACAGTAGTTGGCATCTAAGCGCCTGTAATCCAGTCATAATTTAACGAAACCTGATGTCATTTTCGGTGGTGTGGGAACCCGGGGCTGATTTGTTTTTCTGAGGCAAAAGGTTTGGTACTGGATGCATTTTACCTGCTTCAATTAGACTAGTAATATCAAAATGCAGTTCAGTATCTTGGATACTTCTCAGTGAAGGTGTTGGGTTCACAGTTCGTTAATTTGGGAAGCGCCAGCTTGACCGCTGCCGTTCTAAAGGAGTGCATACTTTACCACATCACCAATGATAAGCATAAGATAACTGATAAACAGGGCCAATGTTCACATTCATTATGAGTTCTTATTTTCAATTCAGTTCAGTTCATTGTATACAACTGGCAGGCTTGCAACAGCGTGCTATGGTTTTCGTTGCTGCCTCAATGCATCATCATCTAATACAGAAAAGAAGAATCTGAAATAATGAAAGTTAGACTACAATACAATAAGTCGAAGAACTAAACATAAAAGCAGACTTCTCAAATACAAGAACGCCAATGACTGCCGCACTGGACCATATCACTTATTGTCTCCAATAATTGATAGCGATTTATCAGAACCATCTGAATGACAATATTATAAAGAAATTGTGAAAGGCGCAAGCTTAGAACAACACCATATCTCGTGGAGAACTCAGGCGGAATTGTGACTGTAAGACTTGCAGGTAGAAAGACTACCCACGATAGTCAAAATGTTGGCGCATTACATCTACCAACAACGCTGTGTTATTATATCACTCACAGNGTGTAGGCCTCTCTATAATATCTGTGTGCGCCCTCTTACTGGCTGTGATACATTTCTGTCATCCCTATTTCGTTGTTTTGTTGTCAGATATTTGGTTCGATTATGTTTTTCGTTTGACGGTACAATCGCTCGGAATTACTTTTTTTCGAAAACCGTATCGTTTCCCAACATCGACCGAGACCACACATTGCCACACCTAAGCCCCTATTTATGCGGACCCAAGGGAGGCACTCGTGCTGGCTGGCGGGCAGCTCTTAAATGCACCCTCCCAACCAAGACGTCTATTCCAGCATTGCTGAGTACCAAAATGCGCACTCTGTTTATGAATACGTCAGATCTTTCCCTCACACCTCAATCACCAATTCATGTTCACACTTGTTTCATCTGCATATAAAAATTGTAGCTGAGCCTGGATGTCGCCGATTCGCTCGTGTCGACAGACAGCTTCAGATTCCATCGGCAGACTGGAGGCGGTGTTTCGACATACATAGACTCCTTTTG
Source organism: Fasciolopsis buskii (assembly GCA_008360955.1). Classification (NCBI taxonomy): domain Eukaryota; kingdom Metazoa; phylum Platyhelminthes; class Trematoda; order Plagiorchiida; family Fasciolidae; genus Fasciolopsis; species Fasciolopsis buskii. The sequence goes on from LUCM01010086.1 coordinate 29,475, forward strand.
GTGTGATAAGTCCGGGGTTGTTTATAAGTACTCACTAATCGGCATTGGTCGTCTCGTGACACAGTTTCATCGCGGTACATGGATTTGTTCCTTGGGATCGCTTGTTTAGACGAACGGTGAACTCCAGGCGCGGTCGCCACTTGTGCATTGCACATACATGGTCTGCTCGCACGCTCCCGTCAGGATATACTCAACCTGCTACCGCTTCCGACTGTCTTTTCCTTGTACCGGTCAGGTGTCGGGGTTGTCCTAATTGCATGCATGAAGAGCCGAGCACGTGTGACGCTCAGTTGGGTACAACGTTCAAGGGCAGGCAAACGCAATGCGAGATGCGTGTCGAGGCATTTGGTTTTGCAAGTACTATCATAATAGATTTAAACATTACCCCTTTTAGCACGGAAAAAAATATCACATCTTCATGCAACTCTTTTCTAACATTCATTGTTCCTCTTCGTCAGGACGGTTCGCATAATATTAGTGATTTCAATCATGCATTTACCCTACCACTGACTGTTTGATTTAACTGACCTCTGATGTTCTTCCGCCAGATGCGGATGCAATTTAGATTGGGTAATTACCTATCACCCTGATTTAATGCGTGCACCAAGTTTAAGTAGCCATTATTGTCTGCTCTTAAAGCCGAAGATATACCCTCGATCAGCTTTCCATTCCTTCAGGATAACAAATCAACTCCTCCTTAGTTTTTTGCACAAAAACCTTATTCTTTCTCAGAAATCTCTTTCATTCTGTTCTCTTTTGAACCCCTGCTCAATGACAATGTTAAATTTTCACGGAGACAGTCAACACAGTCTTTGATATCTGCTGCCGTCCCTGATAAACACTATTCTACTGAAAAGGCTGTATCTCCACCCAGAAACTGAAATCTTTAAGGGGCAAGGAGTAACTGTGCAAATCCCGTAATTACTCAATCGTGCGGTATATTTCCAGCCAAATCCTGATTGGTGACAACAGTAGATGCCTATGGTAAGGCATTCCACTCTTGTGTGGGAAAAAAGAAGCATCCGAAAACCTTTGCGGATGTCGACTGCATCAACCGTGCTCTCGTCCATTCTTCCACTTATACCTCGGTCATAGTTAGACAGGGTGATTTTACGACAGTTGCGAGTTTTTCTAGAGAATTGCTACTCGCCCCATCGTCTTAAATTCTAATCGTCAACTGACGGAGCGTGCCAAACATAAGCGCATACTTTGTTCTGTGTATCCCGCTGACGATCCTTTTCAGTTTGCATATAAATCTAACAGGTCCACTTTGGACGCTGTCGTCTCCCTCATTCATCACATTTGTAAGTCCTTAAACGCATCAGTGATATCTGTGCGTTGCACCTTTCCAGGCTATTCGTCGGCATCTAATTCGGTCCCACGGTCTCTTTTACTTCACAAACTGGAAACATTTGGTTGTCCCAAGCCGACATTAGTCCGGCTGCCTGATTACTGTAAGAACCGAACCCAATGCACAGGAATGGACGGTAAAATATCAAAGCCGTTGATTAAAAACTCAGGTGCGCTGAAGGGTGCTATTCTTTCACCGTATTTCTTCTCTACCTACATCAGCGACTTATCAACCAGCTTCCCCTGTCATCTGTCAAAGTCTGCTGATGATGTTGTTCTCTCTTAAGCCGTTTCTAACAAGGATGATTTTCAAAGTTGTGTCCAACCACCTACCTTGCATCTGCGATTTTTCTGCACCAGCTGGTTCAAATCTCAACATATCCAAATATTTCAAATGTCTGTTCTCTCTCTTTATCGGTCAGCCTACCCATCCGAAAAGTCTTCCATCAACTCAAAATCACTTACCAACGTTGATTCCAAGAAATATCTAGGAGTTACTATTGATAAAAGTTTGAAGTGGACTTCTCACATTTCTACAAGTGTAAAGAATCTCCTACGGTTGTCATTCCAAATCAGAAAGCTTCGAAACTACAACAAAGCACCATCTCCCGATTTGCATACCAACGTTTTTCCAATCCTTCCTCACTGATCTTCTGCTAGTTTTATAGGTTTTCTTAAAAAAGACATTCTTTGCTGGGGGCTATCAGTTATTAGCCGTGTTTTCCATACCACTAACATAGTTGTCCCTAAATATATGTGATCACAATTATTCAGCGTATGAGAAACTTGCTCACAAAATTCCCCCGGATCCCTCGCACCCTCTGTACAACAACCTTTCAACGTACCACTGTCAGATTTCAAAACGATCCGCATTCGTTCCACATTCACTCTAATCAATACCTGTAATAACTCCATTATCCCATCTTTAGTAAGAATTTTGACAAACTCTAACCGTGTTTCATCCAAATTCCTAAGCAACCTATCATAATGGGCTATGATTATTCTGAGATGGATTTTTATATTTTTGCGACGTGATGATTGTATTTTTCACCTTTCGTTTTACTTTTTACCTCTTTTATTTTTGCACTCACATTTTTGATTTAAATGCGACATCGTGCGCCATATTTTACGCTGAAGCCTATAAAGTGCGATAAAATGGGATCAACTTAAATCAATTACCTTTTCATCCGTTAATCTGACTCAGCTGCTGACTCAGATCAACTCCCAACTGGGTGGACCAGAAAACTACCTCGTCGGGCCTCTTGCCATTGACATTCCAGGCATGATTGGATCGTTAGTTTGAGATAAGCCATCCTACAGCGCTCATTGGGTCATGGAAATCCGTAAGGCGTCACACCATGTCAAGGTAAAATCTCGTTCAGCTTTGCATCGGACGAAGCTTCCTTGGTTCTTTGTATGAGTGCGGAACGCCTGTTCCCATCTTGCACGAAGCGTCGGTGCCAGGCGGGAGTCGGCGAGCGGTGTCGGCGGCGAAACGGTGAACGCGTTATCAATGCAGCGCAACCGCATGCGTGACTAAACCACTCAGTTATCTGGGTTTGCCTGGTTTAAAAATGTTTGGCACGAAATGATTCACGATTTGAATGAAAATATTAGTAAATTTGGGAACGGATGTGGAAACGTCCGATATAAAACCACAGTCATCCCAATGCAAAGGAACCGTCCCACCTGACTGAATGGTGACATCAAACTATGTGCCTTGAAGAGAGTGGCGGTGCTGGTGTAATAATACAGTAGTCCGATAAGCCTGGGCGGGGAAGAATAAAAGTAATCGAATAAATTAAGGGGTTTAAAGTGAGGATAAGACCGACAGTGCGAACACGGCCACCCGTTCCATCGCCGACGTATGGAAGAGATCAGTTAGCTCAAATAAAATGTCCGCAAGGAGTTGTTCAGCTCCGCGCCACCTGACCGAAGGGTCATAGGAGTAAACCAACCACTGGTGGTTGTGAACGTTTAAATCTAAGATAGTCACATGAATTCTAGGGTTTTTAATAGGCAAACGTTCAGTGGTTGCAAATAGTAAATCAGAATGAAGGTCAACAATGTTGGTGGAGCGATAAGCTAAATTGAACTAATGATTGAAGGAAGGAAATTCGAGTTTTAAAAATGAGCTTAAATCCGTGGTTGGAAAGGTCAAGAATTAGGGACCGGAAAGCAGCGGAAAGATAAAACGTAGTGCAGATTGCTGCTTTAGGTACAAAAGAAGAGTAGAAAGTGTAGCTTAGTGATTCAAAAGAAATTGTATCTGATGACTTGGAGGTGTTAATTTGGGCAAAAATTGGAGCGAGAGAATACGTAATGGGGCCAACAGAATGACTGTTGCCGTCTGGTAAGGGAATGTTGGTGAAATTGATGTAAACTTGTAGATTTTTTGACCGCGTAATGAGAGTGCGAGGATGAATGTGCGTGTACCCGTGAATTGTCATGATTAATTAGGGACACCTAGCGACCGTGATTCTGAGACGTCAACTGGCTAATCATAAAAGGCATTGAAAACCCGTTGTGGTGGAGAACCGGGCGACATCAGGCTCGTCTACTAGCACACTGGTAGTACCAGCAATTCATCTAGGGCGTAATGAAGTTACATCACTCCGCACTCCGCCTCAAACGGAATATTGCTACGGCGGGCGATTGATCCGTGTAGATACAAACGCAACGGAGATCGCCAAACTAAGCATTTTTTGTTACTGCTGTAGCCACAACTCTATCGGTTCCCTTTTTGTTTAAGTTGCTTTTCTTACGTGGTCAAACTGTACGACTTGAAAGCATCAGCTTTCACAATAAAACGTACAAAACCTCTAAACTCATATGAACTTTCACCTTTGAACGAAAGAACTGGCCCCTGTTAATTATCAGTATTATTAATAATCGCCTGGATGACTATTGCGCTATTTAAAAATAAAACCACAAATAGTCTGTCCTTGAGTGACACCTAATGAACTCAGGATTATCTATGAGTCTCTCCGTGATTAGCAACCTGGAGGTGATTGTTTAAGTGTGCAGAGGCATTTTGCGTTAAGAAGTGTGATGCCTTAAGGCGTGCCTCCTTGAGTTCTAGTGAAACTCAATTCTGACTGATTTAATTGCGGACGGCTGTAGTATTAGTTCTCCTAGCTTATCACAATGTTCGGCTAGGTTCAGTACTTAACACCGAAATACATCTCAAAAACAAACCTTTTACTCAGCTGTCGTTTTCCGAAGTTTACGAAAAGATTGACATCATTGGGTTGCTGCTCGTGCCCCTGGTTTGCGGTCAAAAATGGGTAAAATATAATCCCAGAACAGGTGATTTGAACATGAGTAGTTCATATTCTCGTACCACGAGTTTTTATTGGCATTTGTCTTGCTGTGACTGCTGGAAGCGTTTTTGTGCCCAATCAATTCTTGTCACGATCAGCCATCAGTAATCTGACTTATTTCATTTAATTGCTCATTCTGGGCGTACTGCTAGCAACAGGTTTTCTGCCAACGTCTGGATGCTTCTGCAATTTGAATAATTGTTGTCGCCCTTGTTGCTCTATAGAGATGGGGAAAACGGGCCTATTTTCGCGTACGAAACTCTAAGCTAAAGAGGATGAATATGTCACTGAACCTTCAGACTGGTGTTGGTTTCGTCATCATCCGATGTAAGAAGAAGGGCAGGCAAGTACAGTGGGAGAAGTGAAACTGGTTGAAGTTCCGTGGAGATAGCGTATGATTACCAAAGATGTAAAATGATACTGCACATGAAATTCGCATGATCCAGATCAGATGATGGAACATAATGAAGCTCTTAACCCTTTAACTGTTGTCAGTAGGTTGGATTACATCTTCAGGCGGGGGCCTGCGAGAACCCTCAACGGGATGGGTGGATAGCGGACGGCACGGCTGAGTATCACAGTCATTGGCGATTTCTACTTAAAATATCTCTGCTTTTCTATGATTCTTTCGTTTTTTGTTTCTTGTTTTTTTCTTCACCATTACTCGCTGTTGACAGGTAGCAGAAAAGCAGAGTACAAAGGTTGTACAAATTGAAATAGCCGCATAGAAACACTTTCCAACATGCGCCTAGTCGGTCCTCAGCTGCTTTAGGTCGTTCAAGGGTTACCTGAACTGTAGGGAGAATTCTACTGGATTGCTCCTTCACAGCAACGACGTTGGACTTTATTTTCCTGTACATCCTCGATGTAGCAAGCTTGCGGGAGTGGCAACGGACCTCCGGGCTGATACAGCTGATGAACAGCGCTTGCTCACCATCGAGGTCTCTTCGTGATGTTTCTCAGCTAGCGTCAGCAAAGTGGGGATAGTTTGAGTCTTAAAGGAATCAAGGCACGGTTTTTGTTAGCTCGCGTACATTTTCAGCGCGATGTTAAGGAGATTCAAATACACATTTATATTTGACCAGAGCTCTTAACCAGATTTCCACGCAGTACTTCAGCTGCCGTCTTACGAAAGCCGTGAGCGGCTGTAGTTTCACCTCGGTTGTACTATCAACCGCGGTCTTTGGCACGCAAAGAGGATCCCGTTTGTTTTAAGTCGCAAGATTAAGAAGCATTAAGGGAGTTGAAAGGAAACTGTCATCCCCAGTGCTCAAAACAATGGGAGAACACTGTCATCTGCCTTTCATCCAGCGTCACGTCCGTTTGAATCGCCGGCTCTCGCCCGTCGACTAAATTACATAGAAATGCCTCCATTATTGAGCGAGAAGACAATAGACCAATATCCTTTTAATGGGATAAATGTGCTTCATTTTCGATGATGGGCAGGCAACATCTGTTCCGAAACAAACACACCGACTGCATAGCAGCCAGCGGGATACATGGTCGAACGTTGAGAATACCACCCTACAGCTACGGTGATATTATGGCCGTTAACAGTGGAAGATGTGTGAAGATATCCGGTATTTGAACACCGTGTTCTTCGTAGAATTCGTAGAAAATTGTGGAGTAATTTTCTAGGTTATCGAAAGTTTAGGCAAAGGGTACTAGGTCCTAGGAATCGATCCTTCTAACAAGCGTTGAATTTGAATAGCTCAAGATCGTCGGGACACATTTTGCGCGTAGCCACAGAATAAGCACCGCTTGCACTTAACTCCAAGAAAGATCACGGTTGAAGGATGATTCGATATGGCCAGACGATGACATACCAAAAAACGTAGCTAGTGAACTGGCTCTCGTACGTGCATTGAGACAGCTGGTTAGAAATGCACGAGGTCCGACCCATCCCCACGAAACAGTTGGATGCAGTTGGTAACTTAGCTCCCTGCCAAATTCAGTGGCGTTCTCGAATTTAAAATCTTTGGCCCTCTACGCAGTTGTTCAACTTGGAATTTTGCAATCGATCTTTCACCATTTCTCGTCCTTTGTTCTGTTTGGGTAGATTATGTTGTGGGCTAATAACCAAAACAACAGCACATTGGTGCGGAGTTGGAAGAGGATCTGAAACGAACTCTGACAGCTTGCGACTCATCAGCCCCGTTTGGTTCAGCGTGCACAAGGTTGCGGTGGCATGGCGAACAAACTTAATTTTAGAATTGTTTCCATGGTGCGCACAGGAGTAGGCAACCACTACTGTTGATGCATCGTATCCCTGCTATTTTGTAAAGTTTGGTCTTACCTTATCTTTTTTACTTTTGTGTGACTAAGTCATGCGAGAGGGTAGGTCGACATTTTGGATGCCCCAGATAGCAACTATCAATGCGTTGGGATCTTCCGCGGGGCCCGCACACCGCTAATTGCGTACTCCAAAACTGACTGAAAATTCAGGCCATCAATGTATGCCCTAATAGTGCAAGGTAACGTGTTCAATTAGCCACCACGGCGAAATTCCTGGTGCATATATGGTGACGATAATAAAACCCTCTTCAATAATTCTGTCACCGGTCGGCGCAGAACGTATCCGAGCTTATGACAGCAATTTGTTTCGAGAAGCGACGACAGCCGTTCGACATTCATGCAGTGAAGGACACAACGATGTTGAAAACGCAGTCATACCACTTGATTTTTACCGAACGACGTATGCACAAATCATCAAAATTTTTGCAGCCATTTTGTACGGTCTACCTTTAGGAGCCAGGTTTCGCATGCAAAATTAGGGACTAGATGGACGGCGGCACGGTAAATGAGCAGCTCCATACGAAGGTCTATTCTGCTGTGGGAGCCCAGCGCATTTTGAAGTGATAGAAAATCGCACATGGCGCGGTGTACATGGAGCTTAATCTCTTCTATAACAAGGTTGTTTGGTTGAACAGTAAAGTCTAGGTACTTGGAATGAATCACCCAAACCAGTGTTGCTATCGGCGTGGACACCGTAACGGGTCTTTTGATGCCGTAAAGAACTTCATGTTTACCTACAAACTAAAAATCATAGTTTCGCATGCAACCCAGTCGAAGCCCGGCTGCATAATTGAAGGCACCTTTCTTATAAAAGCATTGTCGTCGACGGACTGAAGGTCAGTGTCTCAGCAGCCATGGCGAGTTCCATTCCTCAAAAGCTGTTAGGGACACTACATGTGATTTGATCTGTAGCATAGTTGATCAAAATCGGTGACAGCGGGCAGCCCTGACGAACACCAGGGTCAGGAAAAACTCCGGAGATTTTTCGCCGTAGTCTCGGACGCTGCCTGTCCTGACTAGTTGTATGCCTCTCACAGCCTCGCCCGCTTTTCCGGCATCCCGTTGCCTTGAAGTATGATCCAGAGTGATATTCCATCAAACGAGTCGAATGCTGCATGGAAGTCCATGAAGCAAGCTCTAGTGAGTAGCTGGAACTTATATTGCTGTTCTAGAATTCGATGCAGTGTATATCTTGTTAATACAGCTCCCGTTTCGAAGAAAGCGTGTTCGTGCTTCCCAAACAGCAAAAAAGGGTTCAGTGGAGCGGTTGCAAGGAGCTTAGCCGCTATATCGATGAGACTGATAACGCAGTAGTTTGCACTTATAGTCTTGTCGCATCAATGGTATAGGGAGTAGGATACGGGTTTCTCAGTCCTTGGAAAAGGTCCCATAGATGACTGGGCGTCCTGGTTACTGGACTCAACAGAGCTAGCAAATAAGATGTGAAGATAATAATAATAATGTATACTTTTCGATTTGCGAGAGGCTTGCGCAAGGCAAGATCAAGTTTTTACGTAGATGATGCACAGGAAGTACGGACAATATAAATCGGAGGGAAGGGGGGTGAGAGCATCTTTGAGCAATTTGAAAGGCTTCTTTGTTTTTGTATACGAGAGTCATGCGCAAGGCAAGATCTAAGTCGGGCAAAGAAGGCACAGTGAAGTGGCGGAAATCAGAAACCAAACATACAATGCAATGTGGTTTTGCTCACAAGATCATAACAGGAAATATGATTTGCCGGGCGGTGGATTTCGACCTTTAAATCAAAGCTGGATAGTGATCCGCAAAGATTTTCTGTGACTGATTACCAGTCCTGTACTGCGAGTAATACTACGTTTGAGTGCATCCAAGGTACGTACCGCGAGCGTAAAATATGGCTGGAGGACAATGAATGTCGCCGCCTGTTGGCCGGGATACTCGAAAATGAAGAGAGAGTTATGTTTGAGATGAGGAGCAATATGGATGCGCTAACGCAATAGAGATGAGGGCAAACCAGACTGGATGCCATATGAGGCAGCATAAAATACAAAAATGTGAAAGCACAGTCAGTTGAGCAAGGAGAGTGGCGACACCGGATGGGAGTTGTGCCATCGTAATTAAGATACATTAGTTTATTTTGAGCAACTTGATTTCGCGCCAGAAAAAAAGGAGGAGAACCGGAATCAAATGAGGCAACGTCTGGCGGACTCTTGTGGAGAACTGTTACTGACAGCGTCGGTCTATTGCCAAATTCCGCAGACCAGTATAAAGATTGACGAAAAATGACAGTCACCAGCTGTTTTCGGACGTCAAGATGCATTGTAAGCATCAGTTTATATCAGATGTCAATAAAAACACTGTCCATTCGTGAGTCCGCTTTTCATGGTTTTGGCGGAAGAATTTTGGGAAGAAGCAAGAGGAAGCCAGTACAAAGTGGTGCACGTGAACGTAGGAGCTAAAGTGCTGTTTGTTACAACAGTGCTAATGGGTGGGGCTGACCGAGTGCTGGCTACCCAACCTGAAAAACACCGTTTGGGGGTGAACACAGGAGGTGTAATCCGCCAACCCAGCTGCACTCGCACACCGCTGCAGCCGAGCTGCTCGCCCGATGTGCGCCGGCCAAAGCGGAGGATACGGTCGTGCCCCGCACTATATTGGTAACGCCAGTGTACTCGTGATGTGGAGAAAGGAATTTCAAATATGGTATGTGTAGGTAAGGGAGACATCGTCCTTCCAGGATCGGATAATCGCCAGAGCATGGGTAAGTTTATCTATTCAAAGAGGACTATAAGGCATGGAAGAGAGAGAAATAGGACGGAGGGCAGTCTGGCCTAACTGCCAGCTTCGGATTAAGAAGCGATCAATCCTTCAAGCAGCTTAGAGAAAGAAGTTACTAGGGCGCATAGTGCGATTCGAAATATACGGACGGTGACTGAGGAATCTGTGTTTTCATTCTTATAGACATATGTATATATATTTGTATTCAAATAGGTGGGCTGGCTAGTCTAATGTGTGGATCGTCTGCGCCATGAGTTAGCAGAATGAACCGGTATTTGGTAGGGTCGTCTACACTGTGAGTAAGGAGAATGAGCCAGTATTTAATAGGACGGAGTAACTGCTGCTGATATAAATAATGATCGAACTACATAAGATGGATGCACTAGGGATTGGCTGAATTCCACTTGGTAATCAAGGATTATGTCGCTCTAGGGGGCCGCGCCTTTCGAAACAAGAAGTAGTTAGGAGCCAGTGAGTATGGTTGATGTAAATGGTCACTATGGGGAGAGAAGATATTACATAGGACTATATTCGCGGCGATAGTTTGAAGTCTGAATTGGCCAAAATGGATAGATATCGATGAAGAATGATGAAGAAAGGATCCAAGACATTTGCCTTACTTCGTCTGGAGGGTATCGTTTGGGTTCATCAGAAACAAGGTGATTTCTAAAGGCCAGTCATTTGCATGAAGAGAAGAGTTAATGAAAAGTAAGGGTGCGGGTGATGGGGAATGTTTTTGTTTTTTTTGGAAGACGGTTGCAAGCTATGGTTGCCACACGGTGTTGACGACGGTGTTGGGATTAGTAAGGTGAGCGGGTGGGAGAGGGCTATGGGTGAGCTAACCCATGCGCAGTTAGAACGATAAGGTTAATGGATAGGAAGTCAGACTATTTAGCGGTAGGTACCATTTTCCAGGCAGAGAAACGGTGAGAAGCGTCTGACGTGGAACTGCACGTAACAAAGTAGCATGTGCTGGTGTCGGAGCCCTGTTTGATGTGGAAGAGACTAGGTTGGTTCCTAGTGACATTAGTAAGGAGATTTACTTTCCTTTCCGCAATGAACGAAAAGGTGACATTAATGCGTTTTTCAGAAGCCCAATCCAGTTTCATGTACTCGATCCTCAAGTGAGTATGGGTGGTATAGATTGATGAGATAGGGTACAGTAACTACTTTACGTACTTCGTTTTTAAATGCAATAGATAATGGTGACAGAATGCGCAGCTGGTGGGGGAGTTTATTCCATAGTGACGAATATCTAACAATAAAGAAGTTGGCTCTAACGGAAGTCTTTGGGACAGGGAGATTTATAATGGGATCCGCATTTCGGAGGGAGTACGGGAGTGGGTTTCTAACACGAGGTGCAGAGACGCATCTGTCCCCTGTGATAATATTGTTAAAGAGTACCAGGTTTACTCTTATGCGTCAGAGCCAGAAGGGATCTAATATCAGCGATTCACAGCGTTCCCTGTAATTTAGGCTTGCAGAGTAACCAATTAACTGCTTGGCAAATGCACGCTGGACGTTTTCAATCGCAACTCTGTGGCAACTGTGTCACCGAAGGAAAGTGGAGGCATGGGTACAGTGGACCAATCACCTCGCGATTGTAGGCGGCCGTTATTTGGCCCTCGTGAGTTTGTGGACCTTCCGGTTTGCCAGATCCCATGCCGGGATGGCTTACCGAGTTGAGTTTGCCGGGAGTGCCAGGTATTCGAGGTGTACAGATAGGTTGACTCACTGGATTAGCAGGATGACTATTGACGTGCGGGGTTGTGGTTAATTAGATATGAGAGCGGTATGCACTTCCTGTTGTATTCAACTGATTTAGGCTGGGTGCCATGCTGCTGTCTAACAGAAGAACAAGGACGTGCTTTAGGGAGTATGTGGGATGCGGTTTAAGCCAAGCGGCTGGTATTAACCTGAAAAGACATCGATGAGGCGGCAATCATTTGCGTGGTTATACCGTGAGCGCTTCTAGCTTGGGACACCAGAGCTGGCAGATTTAATTGGACTCGTTTGCGGGGTGTTTGGAAGGGCGAAGCGGAGTGAATTTCATCCAGATCTATGGGTATTGGTTGCGACTAACGGAGATGTCCAGGAATTGCCATTTTCGCAGCGGGTATACGCGAAGGTGAGGTGCCACCACCATCAGTAGATTTATTCTTAGACAGACTAGCAACAGATTTGTAGGGTGAAGAGCTTGGACATGAAATTGAACAGCGTCAGTAGGGGAGAGGTCGACTGAGCAAATTTCTTGAAGGTGCAGCTTTTAAGGTTTTTGAGCCACCAACGTCTGTTCGGTGGTCCCGGTAGTGGTCGCCGGGCACAGGATGGCCGGATTTGTGGGGCAATGGAGCCTGTCGCAGGAAGAAGGTAGGTTATTTGAACCATTCCAGTAGGTTCAGGGTTTGGCCCTCAGGAGAAACCTGCACTGGCAGCGTACTGGTCAGAGGAGCGCCAGGTACAACCGAAGTCTTGCCAATTTGAAAACTTCCGGTAAACTTCTGTGACAGTAATATATCCTTCTGAATGGGAACTTTATCCGTAGAGATCTTGATATTTTTATTAGGCGTGTAGTTGTCAATGCTTGCCTTGTTTGTTGTGAGCTCCTTGGGAATAAAATTGGACAGTCATTTTTTTGGTGAGGTTTTTAGAGCCCAGAGCAAAGACATGAGTAGTGGGTCATGTAACGGGTATTGAGAGTGGTAGATTGGACCAGTGGCTGTATTAGGCTGGCGTAAATATTAAAGACAACGGCGTTCCCTGCATTCGCAATGCGTTTGTGAGCTTCTTTAGTTGCGGAATCAAAGGAGCGCCATGTGGCAGCGAGATTAATGGGAGCAGTGTAACTGGAAGGGTCAGTTTGGCTGGCTAATGGGGACAATTTTAGTGACAAGTCCTCGATCGGTTAGACTTTGATTTCTAGGTCCCCTAGTACTTTTTGAGACAATCACAGCTTTGGAGCCAGAATTGCTAAATATGTCAATAAGGAGGATTGAGCACGTTTTAGTGGTAATCGGGGGTTTTGAGTGTTTCCTGAGTACTACGGTGCGGCGCTGACGTAGCTTGGGTTCCGCCGGGGAAGGCATTTTGGTGTTGTTGAAAGTCAAGGACGTCTGAAATGGCTATGAGATGCCATACAAGTTCGGTGGCAGACAACAGGATGGTGTCAAGAAGTGCGGAAGATTGAAGGTAAAAGATAAATAGACAGGCTAATTGGCAAAATTGCTCTTAAGGGTAGATCGATAGACGGGTAGAACATGTGGTTAGCAAAACAAAGGCATTCAAAATAGCCGAAAAGGTGACGGCCCAGGCTTGAATTAAGTGCTGACAGAAGGGTCAGCAAGGGATGGGGTTAAAGGGCAGTGGTCAAGAAAATTAGGCAATATTTTCAACTAGGAAAAAAGGGCCTGATTAAGCTAAAAAAACTACAGCAACACCCTGGATTGCCATAAACAACAACGAGAACAACTCACAACGGGGAGCGGTGTACCGCAATTACTTATGGAAACTATTAACTGGAGGTTTAGTTTATCTTTTGGGTTTGTGGAAGAATTACCATCCTGCAAAATTAGGAAACGCATAGCATGCTTGATATTACGGTACTTTACCTTACACAGTTTTAAGGAGCTTCTTATGGTGGTTTTGAATTTTCACTGCCTAAGCTTCTTCATTTCAAGAGAAAGACCCAATTAGACGAGAATTAGTATAAGAGATAGAGAGCAATACACTGAACTTGGAAGAGCGATGTGCCAAGGAAAATCGCCTTTGTAACTTGAAACATTTGGCTTTAAGGTCGGAAGCTGTGAAGCCTCGTTTCTGACCATTTGTTTGGTAATAGCCGGTTTTAGAAAACAGATATCCAGTTTGAAATGTATCTGCATCCCCTTGGAATTAGTCAAATTGGTATGATGAAGAGAGCACTAGCCGCCTGTTAAAACGAGTTGTATGGATAAGTTGATTAAGAATGAAATCAAGGAGTTGGTTTTTATCATTGACTACCTATTCGTCGTTCCCTGGAAATTTGCTTTCAACGTAAACCGAAGTGTTGTGATCAGTAGGTGTAAATACAACGACGAAACCCATTATTTCAGAAGGAGAACTTAAATGCTAAATCCAACCCCATATTGTGAGCGGGGGAGAAACGTGGCCCAGGTTAGTGGTGCTATAATTATGGACCAACATAATCTAAGGAGATTTAGGATACCGGCAATGGTTTGTCACCTCCATTGGAAGAAAGCAAGTTTGCCAAGTGCATCCTTTAAGACAGCCCCACTGAAGCTTGAGATGCATCCAGTTCGCCCTAGAAGGCGACAAACACATAAATACAACTTGAGAGTAAACCACACCGAATAGTCAATACGTTCAATTTTGGGATGCTTCAAAAAGGGATTGATAGGCTCTGTCCTGCATATAGAAGACAACCGGACCCACGGCGATCATATCTACTGCCTCTAAAAGATGAGTATCAAACGAGACACTTAAGGCTACTATATGTACCATTGTTTTAACAGCACTTGGTGGAAATATAACACCCATGTAGATTGAAGCAGTAAGGCCTTTAAAAAGACAGTTTAGTTAGGATAGAAAAACATCGAAGAGGGTAATGTTGCCGACGAGGTGACAAGAGGCTGGATTTTAAGAAATAACTTTCCCTATGGATTGCTTCGAGCTGAGTACTTGGTGTCAGTTCCTATGTCGAGGAAAGCATTTAGGAAAAACTTGTTTATCGTCAAATAATCCTCCTTATGGACTAAACTACAGCAACATGTAGGAATGATTTCTTCTGCCTCCTTTACGTATAAAAAATTAGGGAGGAAATTACTGTACAAAATTTTTAAATTTGCAGGATTCTTACACTGATAGAAAGAGCCTAGGGATCGGGCCTAGGGTACTGAGTGAACACAACGCTCAAGTACTTACCTCAACCCACCCCACAAGGTCTAGTCAATTTTAGTATTAGCTATAATAGTAGTTTTCACAAGTACAAATCACCTTAGGTACGGGCAGAAAAAGTCCGTCAGTGAAACAAGCAAGCGCAATTTCTTACCTATCTTCTATCTTGTTCAGTGCGTATTTAGCACGGCGTATAAAAAACTATGTACTCATATCACATTCTCATTTACTCCCAAACTAACATACATATAAGCTCTTTCTTCTGCATGCACTTGACGGTTAGACCATTCCAAGCGCGAAGTTTGATATCAACTAATGCCCCATTTAAGATAACATACATGATTTCTTGTTCTTATATTTGCACGCGCCATAACTCCCAGCTGAAATACCTCCAGACTGCCACCTCTCCCGCTGTCCGTTCCATTTGTGTGCGCTTGCACTCGTCTCTTGCCAACGGTCCACAATCCAGAGTCTGGCCCCATCCTCGCACGTCTCAACACACCGTGAAAGCAAGCCTACCCAAAACCTCAGATCAACTATCCCAGAACGAACAAATTCGAACTGCTCCACGGCCGCGAAGACGTGGACATTGCTCCTACTTCGCATAATTCACCAATGCAAACTAATGCCCTTTTTCACGTCTGCCTAGACATCGAGGCCATATAATCCGATCCACAATGCTTGCGACTCTTTGAGCGGATAAGTCTTATCGATTGCACAGATTTACCGCTAGAGCCGCCCCCGTGTCTAACATTCCCACCACGTTGTCGTCCAATCGCCACGAGGACACTTAGACCCCTGTTCCAGATGCCGCTACCATCGACAACCGCAGCTATCACTATACCAGTAATTGTCATCAGCTAAGCTCTCAAAAGGAAACAAAAGGGCAAAGAAGCCCGTTTTTGCTTCACATCGGATTGCCAGCGTCAAATGTATTATTGGACGCACATCATATCAAATCCTCGCTTTCCTCAATCCCGACGACGTTTCCATTCTTCATATTTTCAAATAAGCATCAGCCAAAACTCTTCACCAGTGTTCTTCGTTCCTACGCATCTTCAAATAGCTTCTAACTATTTTCGTGGCTCCAGGATCTTGGTAAAATGGCCGACGTTTTTTTTCATATTCGCTCAATGCAGGGTTTCTCTCGGCCGTCAATGCCCTCCCCGTCAGCTGTTTTGGTCCGTTTTTTACAAGTTTTACCTTTCACTTAAGGTCTTTGGAGACTTTCCTCACGACATTTTAACATTCATGTCCATTTTATAGACCCGGTAAATCCGAATACTGCAGACACCTCCACGCCCGTCACCAAGGTCCAGTTGAACTCCGCACCTGCGATACGCATCATTGGTGCTTATAAGCACCGTGTTTCTCTTAGTATGCCAGTTTTGCTATTTCCCCTCATTTTGTGCTCAAATGCTTACCTGATCATTCGATGTGACTTGCAATACCCCTGCAACATTTGATCATGCAATCAAGCTTGCCTCTCGAAGTGTTCGAAAAATCCACCGATATATATAATGCATAAAGAGTCACAAGTAATGCGGATGGTTGCGCAGTGAACAACGTCAGCATCGGTATACCTCTCAGCCACTGCCGAGACATGCGTTGTGCATGATTGTGGCCTATGCCTACACCCAGAAAGGAAGAAAGGAGCAGATAAATAAAGAATTTCCGGACAATTCAAATACTAAAACATTTTCGTCGCGCGAAGTATTTCTGTAAGATGAAGTGAATGGAGCTCTGGGAACGACTAAGAGGCTGATGCACGAGAGAGCACCTTCAAAAAGGGACTTTTTGGGTGGCAACCACGATGGTTTTAGTGGGTGGGGTTGGCCGAGTATTGGACACCATGACTGGAAAACACCTTTAGAAGGTGAAAGCAGGACGTAGGGTCCGTCATCCTAGCTACGCCCGGACGTTTCTCTAATCGAGATTATCACACGATGTTCGCCAGCCAAAGCGGTGGATCTGATTGCGCTTTACACCGAAGGTAATAGCGTGAGTTCGGAGGAGGTAAGTGAAGTAATTTGATGACTATCCAAGTGTCAAGTCAGCAAAGGGGTCGCCAAAACGTCCGGTGAACTGTCAGCTGGAACCGTTTTACAATTTGGCAGCATATTATGGGATTATTGGCAACTTAGTTGACAAAGTGGAAAATTGAGCATTTCCGATTTTTGTTCTGTACGATGGAACGAACGATATTAATGGCTCTGTCTTGCGTAACGCAGTTGATAATTTTGGGAAATGCGGATAAATAAGAATGTGAATGGGACATATTCGATGATTTCCGTTCAGGAAAGCTTCTAAAGCCTATGGAAAACAAGAAGAAATAATCTTTTGGCCCCCAATCTTCTAGCGAGTCTTATCATGCGATTATAATGAGATCCAATTCTCGAGATCATTTGAAAAACGAGCCAACTCGCTTCAATTTTCGTTTCAACAGGTAAGGTTTTGGACAATTTTGGGTCATTTTGGTATAGGCTTCGGGATTGTTTTGGGGCATTCTGTGGGCGTTTGTGCCGACTGACTGGAGGTAGACAATGCCATCTACCAATCTTGGGCTTCTAAACGTCAAAAACAGGAAAAACCTGATTATTCATGGTGGATACAATTGCCAACGTTGGCGTAATCCCTCGTGACCCAAATAATTCGACCGCTGCTCAGGCGAAGGCGCTGTGGACTGCAAACGGTACTGGAATTCAAACCTAGGGCATCGTTCCGTCACCCATAATCCAGGTCTGAATGGAAAATTTCACTGGATATTCAGCGTCGCCGACGACGACTTATGTTGGCATAGGCGTCCTCCAACATTTCGACCTGCTAGTCGATGGTCGGTGAAGGGCCATTGTTGACAGTCAAAAATCGCCGTCCGGGACCGTCGTTCACCAAATCACACCCCCATACGCCAAACCGCCAACCAAGCAGCCATAAAACGGGCTACTTCACGATTACCCGGGAATGCTGCGACAAGCCGTTCCACTTCTCATCCTCACTACGAAGGCGACCCAGGAGCCCCTGGTCTTCTGTTCTTCACATGGTCCATAAGCCCAATAGCGACTGGCAGCTCTGCGGGGACTGCACACCAGTTACCAAGGCCACTGCTCCAGATAGGTCCCCGATTACTCATATAGGCGTATTCAGTTTCTCGCCGTCCGGCTGCAGGATCTTGAGTCGCAAAATTTAGTACCGGTTTACTAACAGATCCCCGTAGAAGCAACCGACGTGGAAAACGGTAGTGGCCACGTCTTTCGGACTGTTCCAGTAAGTGAAGATAGCCCTCGGGCTCAGCAATGCGGCTCAAACTTTCCAAAGTTCTATGCACGAAGTCACAAGAGGTTCACAGAATGTGTGCTTGGACGTTATCTTAGTTGCAAGCTACACGAAGGCCAACACTCGGCTCACCTACGGGCTCTTCTCAATCTCCCTAGAAAAGCACGGTTTGAAGAGTAAAACCTTGATATGAGAGATGCAAGAGCCAAGTGTCAAACTTATGAGGCATATCGTCTCGTCGGCAGGTATAGTTCCACTGTGAATAAGATTACTGTTATTTGGGATTACCCAGAGCCTCGCTCTTATAGATGGTTAAGACAGTTTATTAACCCGTTTAACTTCTATAGGCGTTTCGTCCCTAATTGCACGGAAATCACTGCTCCTTTCACAGGTCTGTCATGGGGAGCCAAACGTAAGTTAGCGTTCCCCAAGGCCAAGAAACAAAGTTGCTGTCACCAGAATTGTGTTACTCCTTTATCCCAACCCTTCAGCGCCCATACCTCAGATAACCAACTTCTCAGACACCGCAGTAAGAACTGTGATTCAAATTATACCCGGGATTATTGGGCGCCATTGGAATTCTTTTCAAAAAGATCGCAGCCGGCACAGTCTGAATACAGAACGGTTGGCAGGGAATCGCTCGGTGTCCACTTCACTGCCCGGTACTTGAGATAGGCGTTTGAAGGTAACCCCGGGTCAAAAATCACTAGTATATGCGTTGCATTCAGCATCCGAGCTTTACCTGCTGCACGAATTCGCCACCTATACTGCCTCACAGTTTACTGTAGACACGACATATCCCTGGGGCAGACAGCCCAAGTGTAATAGCAACCGCTCCGTCCGTTGTGATGTAATATGAGTTTGCGCAGAGGGAAGTCATAAATGGTTACAGTTGTTACTAGGTGGTACATCTGGAATAGATAGTAGTTTGTTCTGTGTGTTCTGTGGTCCTCGAGTCGCCGCAGTTGGGGCAGGATATTTTTCAAGAAAAAACCGGCATGATGCAAGTGACTGTTTCAGAAATGGAGGTTACCTAGAGGGGGTGGGGAGATTTGGGGCGCGTGACGTAAGGTGGTGATGCATGTGGTCTCGATACTTTAAGCTGATGGCGCACTGTTAAGTGGTGAACTGTTGGAAGCTTGTGAGAAGCGGTGAGAATGCAGTCATAGGGATAAGACGAGATAATCCTCCGGCAGAACCCTGCCGCTTTAATTGGGTCGCCGAGGGCCACGGAGCATGGGAACTTTCCATTGAGATTTACCGTGTTCTTTGTACCGTTTGATTGTGAAAACATAGCGGTCCATTTTCTCGCGATTGGTAAAAAGTTTGCTCATCGTCTTATTTAGAGCGATATAGACTTTCATTAAGGAAAAGCTACAACAGAGAGGATGGAGCCTGCCTGTGGCTAGTCAAAATGAAGATAAGGTTCTGAGTAGTACCCATGAAAATTGGCTATATAAATACTGAATGCGCTCGCGTACTAGTACGAAACGGTTTGGGAGTGCTTTTGGTAGACTTGCAGGGAACATGGTTGTATCTTGGGAACAACCGAATTACCTCCGGTAACGTGCAAGGGAATGTTTTGCATCCATTATGTTTGTCAAGGAATCGGCTAATCTGGGATATTTTTAGGCACGGTTAACTAATAGCCAGTTAAACAAGGCGAAATTGCATACGGTACTGTCTTCTAACCTATGCCGCTGCACAGGAGATGAAGTAGCGACCATTTTTGGCCAGTAATAAAAAGTACGGTAGAAAATGAATTAACAGTAAGGCTGTTTTAGTGGGCGTTAACGGAGACACAGCAGATAAAGCTGAAGGTGAGGTAAGCGGACGACGGACGACATTCTTTTTTACACTAGCAATTGGGTAGCTCGAAGTTCTGGGAGAATACGTGGAAAGTAGGGATGAATGGAAGCGGATTAGGACAGGAAAAATGAGGTGGTCATGGTTTAGGAGTTAGGGCCGATGGGGGCAAATGTCGGCATGTACAGGCATGAATGAAAAAGAGGTATTCTAATGGGATGCAATCCACGTGTTTGCCTTGAGTGCTAATAAGCAGAGTTCGGTGAAAGTGTCAGTTTGGCAGTGTAAGAATACAAACTGGAAGCCATGGATTTAGGCCCTGACTAATGTGATGCAAAAGCACAGGCACTTAACACGTTGCATTTGAGGCACTACTGAAGTCCTTTGATCCTTGATGCCTTCCCACAGTTCTCTTTGAGCAAGGGGATTTTCTTAGCGATGGTCTTTCAATATTCGTGGAGCTAGAAGCAATCAGGTGAACATCGATGCGATTAGAACCGAACATTTGAGGCAGCCGGGCGACAGGTCTAACCAATAGACTAGCTACGGCAAGATCCGATTACGTTAGCTGCTGGTTTGTTAAAGGCGGCCCTTTTGACCGCGAAGTATTGTAAACCTAGTTCAAGACGTAATCCCATGCTCATCAACAGTAACTAGTGTTTTAGATATCTGGATTGGGCAAAGTGAGTTTCGATTGATACCGGACATTTTGTTTTCATGGTAGTAGGAGAAGTCTACGCTGCCTACCGCGAGAGCAGCAGAAGAGGGATTGTATGTGGGCATTTTGGGGGACGGTCGTGGTAACGACGACGGTGAGCTTTCTAGGTTTACAATTGTATATGGCAGAAGTGATGCCACATGGACCCGCTTCGATGCTGAGCTCCTAGATGTACCTGGTGACTTCAGGTAATTTTCGTTCAGACAGGCAGTTTATTTGCTCTTGCTTATAAACAGTCTAAGAGCTTCCCTATGAATATGGGTTTTGTACCGTTGGTTTTCATGATCCTGAACAGAGTGGATCAAGGTGTCATTATTTGAATCCTCAAAAACTGCCGTGTAACAGCGGGACTGAAGAAATTAAATGGTATTAAGAGAGTCTGTTTAACACTCATTTTCGTGCATGAAAAGAGTGGTAAGGGATGTCCTGTCGTACTGCAAGCAGATTGTCAAACGCATCTCATGAATTGATGGTAGAAACACTGGAAGCAACAAACTTAAAGGCCTTAAGATTTTGTTCATTAATTAACGACGAGACTGAATAAAAAGCCTAAGAGAAACAGCTGATGTTTGCATGCTCGCATGACGTGGCTTCTAGATTGGTTGAATATTCACCTCCCTCTTCTTTTCTTCCCTCTATGGATACCAAACTGTTACCGGCCAATTCGTTCGCATTGACAGTGATTTTTGACGCTGTTTAACTTCTGCTCGATATATTACCCCCTTTTGTCTCGTCAATGCGCTCCTTATTCGAGATTATTTTACAGACATTTAGTGCAGTTATGGGTCGATTGATTTGGGGCGGCTTGTTTTGTTGCAGTCTACTTTAATTTCACCGTTAACGTTGGTCAGCTGTGAACATTCCAACCGTTGACACTGAGTTTTAGCTGTCACTCTCAGACAAACGTTGTTGGATCTGATCAAGCGTGTAAAATCTCTTGCGCTTGATTGAACCACCGGGGATGCTTTCTGTTTATTCTCTGTCAACGAGTGTTCATTTTTCACCAAGATTTTGTCCTAATTATGGCTACCTTTTGGCTGGATACTGACTGAGGCTTGATGTCAAAGGTATGGTCGCTGAGCACATGATATCTAGCCCATGGACGGTACCGTGGAATTTGCGGAACATTCTTGTTTTTTCATCAGTTTTGCACCACTTTGGGCTACGCGTTGCTTTGAGGTTTTGGAGTGCCAAACACAGCGCGGTAAGTTTAGTTTTTCGCAAATCACATTGTAATTCGCTGATCGATTTCACGCGCACGAACGCTTGAACGATCGGTCGTTAAACATGATGATATATGCAGTTGTGGATGCTGAGGAATGAGAGAACGTCGACTAGGAAAAGGGTTTAATTGAATTAAAAGTTGCCGTACTATTTTCTAATCCGACTAAAATCCACAAAAACGGTAACTCACAACGGGGCTGGGTTAGCGCAGGCTACCTTTGGGGATATGGATGATAAACCAATAGGCCAGACCGGAGGGGGTCAGGAGTTGAGCAGATAGCCAGTGACTTGACAGGCACAGGGGGTGGGTAGAAACACTGGCTATGGGACTGAACCAGTGAGGTTGTTTTATTATGGCTAGTGGAGTCCGAAGAATTTGGTCGGCATTTAAAAGAACTATTATGAGAATTCCGGTGTTCGTCTAACAACAGCGCCTATTGAATAGAAATAAGCCTCATTTGACAATTTACACGCCACGCTCAAGTACTGTGCCTGTCACTTATTTTTCATCCTTTTCATATTAGCCTCTTCGTTTGTGTCCTGGGTCTTGACGCAACTTCCTACTCCAGCTCGCCAGACTTGGACTTTTGGCTCTTGATATACTGTTGCATTGGGTGCGCATTTTCTTTCGGTATTTTTTTACATTTCGATGATTTTTCAATTCAGCATCGCAGACTATCGTGAACCAGTATTCTTCGGACTAGAGTTTCACATCATTTTTGTTCCGCTTTGCTCTAACGTGCGGTAAAAGGTTTGCAGCCAAAACCTAACCAGTATGGGGTGCTCCTCCTGGCGTCAGGAACCTACAAGGACATAACAAGAATGCCTGGAAAAAAGCTCTCACACAGCAATACATCTGCGACAGTGTTTGAGGAATTTTAACTGACTGTTCAATCCTAGATTCAAGAAGAGGTTTATTTACTACTTTCGGGATAACGAACTATGAAGTTAATGAAAATGCAACCACAAACAAACGTCACATGTGCAATCAAAAATATTCAATATGAGAGCAACTGTTTTTGTACAGAAAAGGGAACGTGGTTCGCGCGGATTCAGAAACAGCGAGCATGGGAATCGCGCGGTGTATAAGAACAACGTTTCATGCAGGCAAAGCGTCTACAAGACAGAGCAAACAAGTCATTGACCTGAAAGTGCTCTCATGAATTCTGTTCCAAAGGGTTTTACCGGGAAATTTTAATCAGCCAATGATTTACAAGTCTGCACTTTGTCTCTCTGTCTTCATCTTGAGAAATGACGTGGGTAATTTTCCGAATTTTTGGCCTGACCTGATCATTTGAATCGCCGGCGTAGATGGCTCCGTTCTTTTTGTCAAGTCTGCTCCTGTCCCTCGAAGTTTTGTCCAAATGGCTCTTGGTAATGTGTAACCGTGCCTTATTAAAAACGGTCAGTTTCTCAAATTTGACTTCCCCACTTCCTTTGCCGATTTCTTCCACTTCCTCTGCTTAGCTTCCGTGAAGGTCTATAGGGTTTGTAGAGCTCTAAGATCCAACTAGCACTATGTGATTTAGCGCCTTGCTGCAGTTCTGCATCGATATTACCTACTTAGTCGGCAAGCGGAACTACCCTGGCGTGCGTTTCACTTCGGAGAGGATGTCGCGTATCAGATTTCTGGCTATCCTGGAATTGTGCACACACACAACTCCTTAGTATTTCTCCAACTGTGTTGTGGCGCGCCAAGTAGCTAATGAAGCGGAATCCATAAACTGGGGTGACTACAAGGCCAATTTTGAGGATGCGACGAATAAACTAGACCAGCAGGCGAGAATGTACAATGAAAGATAAGGTGGCATTGCCCATAAGTTACGCGGGCCGACGAATTTCTCCATCAGTAGGCTTAAATATGCTGCAAACGTCCATTGCCGAATTTACATACCATTTCACCCGACAGCGCGGCTGTTTGGAGTACAAGGTACTTGTCATTAGCCACAGAATGCCCTACCATCCGAATTCTCCTAAAGACTCCCGTGAAGGAGCACTGAAGCAATGGTAACATTTTCGGACTCGCTTTATTTGCCTGAAAAGGACTCGTCGTGCAACGGCCTGCGGGATGAAATCACGCCTTGGTGAAGAACTTGCCCCCAGAGGCAGCCCCGTTTGCTTCAACAGATTAGCGTGTTTCCCGCCCACGATGCTTCAGATACAAGTGAGAGTTGCTCAGTTTTCCAAGCCACCCGAAAAAGAGTTCGCTCGGGCCTTGTCGCTATTGGTGTGATCGCTTCTACCGGGTTGGGAAAGGCGCTTGCGCTCGTTGACAGTGAGTCGGATACAACTTTTGTGAACAAAATATTTGTTTACAACACCGATTTTCAAAGGTTCTGACGTCCACAGTATCAAGCACGGTGGGTGGAGCGTACGTTGCGGCTGCCGGTCTAGGAAAGCTGCAGCATGTTTCTTAAACAACAACAAAAAGATGAAGCCAAGGGATGCATACAAAATATCCGACCGCCGATGGAAGCCCCAAAATCAGTTGATGGATTTTTGTCTCGGCGGTCACAATTTTGAGCCGTAAGTGGGGTCTATTGGAAAGTGAAACTGCGGCTGCAGCTTGCCGGAGGCAGAGTGGATTATTGAGCAGAGATTCGGTGGGTGCCAAGCACCGTACTCATCGGCCTTGGTATTGTGGGGGGGTAATATATGGCCAGACATTTGAAACAATCCTTTCGGCTACACCTGCGAGGGGCCGGGAAGTGTCGATGAATAGTGGAACCGGGAATACGAATAAAAATTTTCCAATATAGTAGATAATATCCATAGCCTTCTGAAAGACACTGTGGCATTAGAAGCAGTTTGAGTGGAAACAGTAATTTTTCCATGTTTTCCTGAGGTGCCGCTCCCGGGGAGTTAGCAGGCTGAACACTGCAAACAGCAGTGCTTATCTGTTTAAAATGCTTTGAAATTTGAGGAAACGTTTTTGTCGTGGCATCTGTTGGAACAAATCTTCGAGGTGATTGCGTATTACGATACCCTTAGGTTGCAGATTTATCTAGGCCCACTGTGGGAGAACGCCTACGGCAATTGCCCCACGGACCTTTGCTAAAATTCAAGAATTCTGAAAAATGTCGCGCAGTCTTCCATTGCGCAGTAAAGTTCCAACGAACTTCTTTAACAGTCGGATATTTTGGGGACCAGACTGAATTGCACAAGAGACCAAGATGCCCTGTCGCCCGCAGATGGGATAAATAGCAAGAGCTGCCGACAAGAGACGTTCTTCTGCAATTAAAGATACCTGACAAGGATAGAACTTCGCTGAGCTACTTGTGATGAGCTGAAAACGAAGTAAGCAAACCGATGGTGGGGTGCAGGATGACGTACGGCGTATTTTTTCAGTGTTGTCGTCACTCTTTACGAATCGTGCATTGCGAGATACCGTGGCGATACATAGAGTGACAATTAAGCATGCCATAATGGAAAGCGCAAACAACAATTTTATGTTGGTGATGGCCTTGGTTTTTGCGGCAACTAGAACACAGCTAAGAAACATATGGCCTGTTGATGGGACTGCTAAAGGTAGATGGCTTCCACTTCACAACTTGACTGCCCAACGAGCCCGGGGTGTCAAAACTATCCGGTTCAATCATTCGCATAACCAGAAACTGTCACCTGGACAATGTTGCGTCTCTCTTCCAAGTGTCACATCCCGCATCTAGGCTGTGCGCACTAGTAATGTTCTGCCCTTCCGTGCTCAACCCCAGATATGCTAACTTTAATCCTACTAGCCATATCTGATGCTGGAATTTTGGGCCGTTCAACCCAAGCCACGCCGCCGGTCTCCCTTGGTATCCCTACTTAAATGGACTCTCAATAATGGGCAGAAACATGGTCACCACTGTCGATGGAGTGGCTTCAGCACCCCCCAAGCTTCTGGCCCGTACTACCGGCTGAGAGCTAAAACTGCATACAGGACATTTATTTTTAGCGTAATTAAGAACTGCTTTTAGTTCTCGCGCAAACTGTTTTCTTCTTCAACTCACTGTTTATTCGAACTTTGCCGCCTGCCGTTTATGAATGCAATCAGCAGCCTTGGGAAATCCATATCTTCCCTGTGCAAAACGTCACATCAATTCTCAGCGACCAAACGGCTTGGCATAGCATTTACGATATTCCTCCGCCTTTTTCAGCATTTGTTGGCCCTTTTTGTCGTTAAATGTTACTATGGTATCCTATTTGCAGGCTGCACCATTATCACTGCAAAACCTGTTGCACCTAACTTCAGTCTGTCGGTCGATGCTGACTTTACAGGCCTGCCTGCAGCCTAGGCCTGCAATAGTCTAACCTTGTAATTGTAGTCCCTTCTATTTCGCCGTCTGTCTACTGCAGCAACCAAGCCCGATTCCGATGAGCCTGAATACGGATGCTGCTCTCTTTTCTGTTTTACAACACTTAGAAACTGGTATCGAGGAAACCTTTTGCCCCTCAGTTTTCTGGTATTGGCCAGAAATTTTTGCCGCAACGAGTCACTATCCCAACGAGTTTGCCTCCCGCATAGTCGCTGCAGAAACATTTATTGGAGGTAGCCAGAGTGACCCCGATCCAATAAGATCGTACAGCCTGAGGACAGCCTAAGAATCTCCCTAAGTGTGGCTGGCTGATTGGAAGTGCTTAGATGGTAAACGAACTCATCGGTTCCTGCATTCCTTGACACCCCGACAGTTAGTTCGATCATTATCGGCAGTATATCCTGCCAACGGGTTTTCTCTGCTCTTTTGATTGCTGAGATAATAATAATAACGCAAATCTTTCGATTTGCGCGAGGCCTGCGCAAGGCAAAATCAAACTTATACATATTGGTATATTTCGCGAATACTTCAAGAGGCATATTTGATTGCATGATTAAGTGTTGCACGGTTATCACAACTTATATGGAACAAGTAATCACACATTTTGGGACAAAATAAGGAGAAATAGCAAAAGTGGCATTCCAAGAGGAACAACGTATTTATACCCAACAATGACACCTGCCGCAGGCGCAGAATTCAATTGTAGGATGGCAGCGGGCATCAAGATATGTCCGCGGTAGTTGGGTTTAAAGAGTCTGTAAAATAGACATGAAAGTCAAACTTCAATGAAGGAAGCCTTCAAAGTCCAAGAGTGCGGAGAATACTTTGTCAAAACGGACCAAAACAGCTGGATGGGACAGTGATGAAGGCCGATAGACGCCAGGTATTAGAACGAGGATGCGAAAGAACATCGGTCACTTTACCGCGGGTCCTGTGATCAAGAAGACAGAAAAAGTCCGTTTGAAAATGCGGAGAGGCGAACAACAATGATGGAGAATTGTGGCAAGCCATTGTTTGAAGACATGAAGAAGAAAAAAGTATTGAGCAGTGAGGGGGAGGATAACGAATAATGTGGTATGCCTTGGGTAACATATCCAATGCTGATAAGTCACGGTTAGATAAGAACGGGTGTCTTTGCTCCTTTTGTTATCTTCTAGGGACCTAGCTAATAGCAGTTACAAGTGTACTGGTAGCCGTGATTGTCGGGGAAAAATTGGAGGTGACGTTCTCGATAAACGATTTTGGCAGCATCTAGAAGAGAGATCTGGGTGTGAATACCTTTGTGGCGATTGGCCGCCAACGGGGTGGGCATTTTAGCTGCGAGCGAGCGGTTGCAGCAGTAAAGCTGCTTAACTGGGAGGACGTGTTCGCTCAAAAGGCCGTAAGCATTGGGGATCATATTATGTGGCCTTCAGTTCTTAGCCGACTCGCAAAAATTTTTCATTTCGGCTGAAGAGCTACGCAGATTAACGGAAATGTTCACCTTATCGCCAGCGATAGGAGAGATCGCATTTGTACGTTCTGAGATTGTTTAGCTGATTCTTGTGTCAGTTTGCTTTTGCGGCTTGTTTGGACGTTTGAGAATGGAGCCAAACTGGATAGTTAACAGTTGGCGAGATACGGGTACAAACGCGCAGAAATGGAACGGATAAAGTAGAGGTGACAGTCTGGAGGTATTCTAGCTGAGGGTTGTGGTGTGCACAACATTTGGAACGAGAAATGATGAATCGTGTGTAGAAAGAGGCGTTAAATGATGCCAAACGTCGCGCTTGGGATGGACTAGTTGTTACATGCATGCAAAAGAAATGGGGTGCGTGAAAACATTACGTGTTAGCTTTGGAGTAAGTGAGAATATGATATAAATATGCAAAATTTGGATGCAGCAGAAGAGCAAATAACAGAAATAAGAAGAGATATGTGGTTGTGTGCAAACACAAATTACTCGGAAGCACATTGGAAAGTAGGATCCGACTTTTAAACGTAATAGGCAATGCACAAGTATGTCGGTCAAAAACCAAACCCAAAAAAGTTGTTTTACAAGATCAGACGGGATTTACCGGGACCGTTCGTGAGCAGCGCAGTGCGAGTCATTTCTTGTTCAGCTGCAGCAAAGGTGCGCACCGCTGGTGCAAATCTTGGCCGAAGTTCAGTGATGGTGTTCCAAATACGGCCAAGTCCCCAGACTCCACAAGAGTTACTTAATGGACAGAAACGTTAAGCCGACAAGATGAAGAACGAATGGTATACCATACTTGGAACAAAGTAGACAAAATCAAGCGAAAAGTCAAGTAAATAGGATATCATAGTAACATTTAACGACAAAAAGGGCCAACAAATGCTGAAAAAGGCGGAGGAATATCGTAAATGCTATGCCAAGCCATTTGGTCGCTGAGAATTGATGTGACGTTTTGCACAGGGAAGATATGGATTTCCCAAGGCTGCTGACTGCATTCATAAACGGCAGGCAGCAAAGTGGACCGCAGCGCTTTGAACGGTTTTGTCGATCATTCTTCATTGCAATCGCAGAGCTGGGAGCCGATCCGTTTCTATTATCACATACAGGCTCACAATTATGCTCGATGGAACAAAGGTTAAAGAATAGAACCGCATGAACCCAGCCAACAATCCAGCTGACTTTTTCTACCTAGGGTGCTTAACCTACCACCGTTGGAAACATGGAGGAATGATTCGGAGTTTCTAAGCCGGACCTTGATCTATTAGCCAGTGAGCGACCTCAGCAACCAATCAGAGGTGGGTTCCGGAGGTAAACATTAGCGTAATGACGAATTTATGGCAACTCCTGTGTCCTCTCGATCTGAGCTCAACAGGTACTCCTCGCAGACCCTCCCAATCAGGGCGCAGGTTTGGCCGACCGGATTCAAAGAACAGCTGCTGGCAATATAGGATGTTTGACTATTTGTTGTCGAAAACATCTGTGCTATACTCCAGAATAAATGCATTCAGCAGAGTACACCTCACCCTAATGTTGCGTTCCGGAGTATCGTTTTATGTTTACGGGACAACTATGGCCGAGGGCCGATTCGGATGACTGTCAGTCTAAGGCGGCTGAACCAATTACTCCTTGGAGGTCTGTTACAAGTGCTTGGCGAGCTGAATAAATTCGACCCAAGCCTCAATACGAAACCTCCAATCATCCTCCCTGCTTGACAAATATTTGGTCTGCTTGCGCAACATGCTGATGCGGTGGAAGGATGTGCAAAGAAGACCACGTGCTGAGCCTCACAGAAAACCATTTTAGATCTTCAGCGGAAGAGCGGCGACGAAGTGGACGATTGAAAGGTGTATGTATTGTCGGGGCTGTCGGTCCGCCAGGGGAAGAAAACCAATGGTTTTGCTTCAGGACCTTATGCCCGCTGCGCTACACCACCCCTCGCAGTGAGTTGTCTTTCCTGAGTTGACTCAGCTAGAATGTTTTGTGGTAGCCAAAGCCCAATTAAAGCTTTTTCCCGGTCAAAACATTTGCCAAATTTTTCTGAATATCTCACTCGGACCAGATCCCAGCGTACGAAGTTTGCTGATTTTCCGCATAAGATTAACCTGCGACACTTACACCTGAGACTCGGCGTTCTATTAGGCGCTATTATATTGTATACCGTCAGTGCTATCGACCTATTTATGTACCTTTACGAGTAACTGCACATATTGCACGGTTTACGTATACTCCCGTCCACCAGTCCCGCAAATCATCGGCCAGGCTTGCTTTCACAGTGTGTTGAGACGTGCGAGGATGGGGCCAGACTCTGGATTGTGGACCGTTGGCAAGAGACGAGTGCAAGCGCACACAAATGGAACGGACAGCGGGAGAGGTGGCAGTCTGGAGGTATTTCAGCTGGGAGTTATGGCGCGTGCAAATATAAGAACAAGAAATCATGTATGTTATCTTAAATGGGGCATTAGTTGATATCAAACTTCGCGCTTGGAATGGTCTAACCGTCAAGTGCATGCAGAAGAAAGAGCTTATATGTATGTTAGTTTGGGAGTAAATGAGAATGTGATATGAGTACATAGTTTTTTATACGCCGTGCTAAATACGCACTGAACAAGATAGAAGATAGGTAAGAAATTGCGCTTGCTTGTTTCACTGACGGACTTTTTCTGCCCGTACCTAAGGTGATTTGTACTTGTGAAAACTACTATTATAGCTAATACTAAAATTGACTAGACCTTGTGGGGTGGGTTGAGGTAAGTACTTGAGCGTTGTGTTCACTCAGTACCCTAGGCCCGATCCCTAGGCTCTTTCTATCAGTGTAAGAATCCTGCAAATTCAAAAATTTTGTACAGTTATTTCCTTCCTATTTTCATTGCTAGATGCAATATTGCTTTCCACATTCAATTATTTGCGTTTAAAAGTGCTACCTCCTCTGTTTGTTTTACGACGGAACACCCCTGTCACTGTTGAAGACAACGTAAATGAATGTTAAGCAGATCACGTCCAGCTTTGTTTCAGTTTCTTAGCCTTGCTGCTGCAGAGCGGACTTTGAGTAGTGAAGCTAAGATGGCCTCATCTGTCCTGTTTAAGCCCATCATAATTACCACGGACAAAACCAAACTCGCAGGGAAGATCGCATAAAAAGCGAGAACCAAGAAACGGTTCCATTAAACATAACTTCCTCTAAGTTACCCGGCAACGCTAGGAGCTTAGTGTCCATACCGGTCCCTGCGGCCGTACCACAGCCACAGGCAAGTGTTGACCTTGACAGCCCATCGCCGTCTCTTTTCGCACGACCTTCCCGGAAACTTCCTTATATATACCGCTCTTCTACGACGTTCTCAATAGGCCGCAAATAGCCATCTTTTCCTCGAAAATCTAAAATGTCTACAATCAATCGAAACCCGCCCTGCCCCACCCAGACCCTTCAAACACTCGTTACTGGTGATATGCCTTCGCATATATACTCAACAAGCAAAACTGCTCCGCGGCGGAACAGCGCTGGCGCTGTTGACCCAGCAACCAGATTACCCTGACAGCTCTCTATATCATCCCTATGTTCCCCATCACCGAGGTACCTCAAATGTCTGGCTCAAACCGCACTTAGATTCTACTGTTGGCTTTTGTTTCACGGGGACCGAAAGGTCACTGCCGAGATAATTTCCAAGCCAAAAGACAAACGCAGTCTTGCATCGTAGATTTCACAGACCTAGCAACGCGCCAGCTGTTCCCCGCCGAAGGCCTTCTTTGTTGCGTCAAACTGGTCAGAATACCTGTTCTATATTAGGCAAATCTACATCGTCATAACTGCACCAACACCAGCCTCCGCTAACCAGCACCCCAGCTCAAACACAAGGACCGTATCCCATGCCACTAACGCCCTTTTTTCGTCTATACCTAGCAAAACAGAAAATGTCCCCTCCCACTATCCTTCCTGGACCTCAATATTCCCAAGCACCCCGACTCCACTTCTCCCACCCCCAACACATGTCCTCCCAACATTTCGGTTTACCTCCACTTTAGAATAATGACGAACGTCGCATACCGCGTTCTTCCTTACCTCCACCTTCTTTCGCCGTATCTCATTCAGCGTTCACTAAAATAGACCTGATACCATTTACTTACACACTTATTCCCACTATGATTGACTCTCCACAAACCGTCTCGTTGTCTTTGCAGCAACGTCACTCACCTCGCCTCGACGACAACATAGCCCTCCTTTTTGTGCTAAGTAAATTTATTCCCATCCCAAATAAATTCAGTCAACTATAATCTTCGTAAATTTCTCGAAAAGTTCGATGGGCATGCTTGGTTGCATGATCAAATGTTGCAGAGGTATTGCAAGTTATAGTGAACAAGCAAATAAATATTTGGGTACAAAATGAGGAGTAATGGCAAAATTGGCATATCAAGAGAAGCGAAATGTTTATACACACCGATGATGCGTATCGCAGGTGCGGAGTTCAACTGGACTATGGTGGCGGGTGGGTATTGACGAAGCATCCACCCCCGAGAAACGGACTTGTTTTGCGGGCGTTCCAATTTTTTGACGCATCTCATCCACACGCGATAACTGAGACCTACCAACTGTCCACCTCGCGACAACTGGTAACGGTTGGTGTTAAATGTCAGCTGTTATTAGTCTGCAAAGTGGTAAAAAAGTGATGAATCAGAAGGAGCAAAGCTAGGAGGATAATACTGATGTTATTTTGAACAGAAAGTTAAAAACATCTATTTAGCAAGCCAAACCCGTAAAGGGTATCGGCTGTGACAGTGAAAATGACCTTTAGTGTTGCGTATTTCGTTGATGGCTGGGAAATTGAAAATGTATAAAAATATCTGTTTGCTCGCGGATTGCGAAGAAGATTTCTATCTATGGTAACTTATTTATGTATATAAATATACACATACGTGTGCACCAGGGTGATGCAATATTTATAAACATTTTTGCTCCACAATCGTCACATAAATTTAGTTTGACGAGGTTATGGGTTTAGCTATTTCGGAAATCGATTTAAAGTGGTAAATATGTGTATGTGCATATGTACATATGTATCTGTCTATATATACATATAGAATTATATATATATGGATGTGCATATATAAGTATATAAATAAGCGTGCACCGAAAAGGATTAGTATATGCCAGATTATCTGGTAGCTAACTTGGGCATACTGATAGCGGAACGCAATGAATCTATATACGTATATGTGTACAGCAGACGCATCCCTATATGAATCTATATATATATATATATGCAGCTATGTATGCTTCCACTGTACATGTATATCAAGTACGTTGTTGCGTCGACATGCACAAATTACGCAATATATAAATGTTCATAAACTTTTGTTGCCCCATGTGAGAAGACTATATATACGTTTATCGGTATGGCAATTATTGTGTATGCATGCAATGAATTACTAGCCTGAAAATATATGCATAAATCCGTTAACCCCTTAGTCGTACGATGCATGCATATATTGCAGTTTGCTCCGTAAGGTGGTTAAACTAACATTGAATGCCCGATGGAAAACGTACGACCCATCTGGCAGCCCCTGTCCATGTCTGACTTTAGTCAGGTATATATGGCTGGCAATACCTATAGGCATTTCTAGACCAACGCCAATCTGTTTGCCTCAGTATACACTTCTAACATTTGCATGCGTATAATGGACTAGTTTAACCACTGCTGAACGAATGAGCACCGAACCCTAAACATTTGGTTCGCACGTGAAAGAAGATTCACGTACCAAAAACCTAATGCACACAATGAAGTCATAACAGAATTAACCGACTTGGAAATCAGTGCCCGTAATCAGATAGTTGTGGCCCCAAAGGGGGCCGCGGTGGCGTTCACGTCAACCCCGTCTCTCTCGCGGTCCTTTTTCCTTGCACCTCCGTCGCCTTCCGTGGGCCTCCGTGGTCTTCTTCATCCTCTTCTCCCGTCCTCTGTCGTCTTGGGCTCTTCAGGTCTACCTGCAATGGAAATGGTGAATGTTAGTAATAATATTACTTACATTTCGCTGATGGACGATGCACCCACCCCTATCGACGAAGGTATACGTTGCAGTTGCTCTAATAAACTCCCTGACGCTCCTTCGCTCACGGTCAATGAAGAGACATAAATGTCTTGGCGAGCGTCCACAAAGAGGGACATCTTACCTTTTAATTGAAAGGTAAATGTTCCTTCGCTACGCTGCATTCCTTCTCGAGTGAGGGCGACTGGCGTGCGCAACCCTCGCATTCATACCCCCATTGGCTTACTGGAAGTTTCGCAGCGTCATACCTAAGGAATCAGCTAGCGCGCAATATATGGCTGCATGGTAACGGAAACTGGTTCCAGAAAGTGCATGTGCATGACGGCTGAACGCAGATCATTACGCGTGTACCGCATGATTTAAAACAACCTACCTCACAAGACCCGCTTACCTTCTGAGGGTAAATTAATTTGTGCGCTTCCAAATAGGTTTGAACTGCATTCCTTGCAAACTGACCAATTCTGCTTAGAAGGGCAGCTACATCTACAAGCCTTTGGGTGGAACGTAAGTGCCAAGAAACTCCCTAATAAAGCAGCGACGCCTAGACTCGTCTAATTCTTCAGCGAGCGCAAGAATATTATTGTCCCGAGTAGTAATTAGACGGTTGAGCTTATCCCGCACATATCGACAAAACCCCAGGATTCTCAAAATTTCCATTACGTTGATTATGTGCGCCTCGTGCTCTGCGGTTAGCTCCCTATTGCGCGCGTAACAACGGTCATGAGACCGATGGAAGGAATGATCGTGTTGCAGACAACTTCCTACCACCTGGTATTGCCTGCCAACTGCACGCAACACAACGAATGCCGGGCAGTTAATATTTGGATATCTGCGAATAAATATTACTTGAAAAGATAACAGACTTACCGACGAACACTTTGATATCTACGACGTTTGTGTGCGCGGCGGTACTTGATGGGATAGTAAGGAAAAGGAGAGGGAAGAGATCGCGGATGCTCTCGGAGCCAAGTTCCGGAGATGACACTGTGATATGTATAAAACGACGTAAGCGTCTTATGCTGAGCAACCCTAAAACCACATTCAAAATCGAAAAAACTAGCAAAAAAAGCAAACGTAGCGGCTAAACACTTCTGAATCATATATATGGGCAGCAGTTGCGTTTGCACGAACAACCGTGGCAGCCATGAGAGAGCAACTGAAGTGGTTCCCGGTCTAACATATATTTATACCCTAAACCGTCCGTTTGAACGATATTCAGGTTCACGAGATTACCAATTTCATAATTTCCAAAAAATGCATAATAAAATTTATTCCATTTTCATAACAATTCTCTTTTAGCTTCATAGAACCCACTTTTCAACGTGGAAGTTTCGTCACTATGGTGGCGGGCGTGGAGGTGTCTGCAGTATTTGGATTTATTAGGTCTTTGAAATGGACATGAATGTTGAAAATGTCATGAAGAAAGTCTCTAAGGACCTTGGATGCAAGGGAAAAACTTGTCAAAACAGAACAAAACAGCTGGCGGGAAGAGTATTATTGGCCTATATATACCATGGATCCTGGATCCTGAAGCCTTTTGAAAATGCGGAAGGACGAAGAACACTGGCTAATCATTGTTCAAAGACATGAATAATGGAAATGTCGTCGTCATTGAGGAGTGAGTATTGATGTGATATGCGTTCAATAATATATATTTAACGCTGGTAGGCCAGTGTGAAACAAAAACGGGTTTCTTTGCTCCTTTGTTTGCGTTTGTGGGCTTAGCTGATAGGGGTTACTGGCATGCTGGTAGCCGCGATTGCCGAGTCGACGATTGGGGTGATTTTCGCAGTAGACGCCGGTAGCGGCATCTGGAACAGGGCTCTAAGTGTGAGTGCCTTCTTGGCAACTGGATGTCAACGTGGTGGGAATGTTGAACACGGGCGGGCAGTTCCAGCAGTAAATCTGTGCAATCGGGAGGACTTGTCCGCTTAAAGAGACACAGGCTTTGTAGATCACGTTATGTAGCCTCGNTGGCGGGCGTGGAGGTGTCTGCAGTATTTGGATTTATTAGGTCTTTGAAATGGACATGAATGTTGAAAATGTCATGAAGAAAGTCTCTAAGGACCTTGGATGCAAGGGAAAAACTTGTCAAAACAGAACAAAACAGCTGGCGGGAAGAGTATTATTGGCCTATATATACCATGGATCCTGGATCCTGAAGCCTTTTGAAAATGCGGAAGGACGAAGAACACTGGCTAATCATTGTTCAAAGACATGAATAATGGAAATGTCGTCGTCATTGAGGAGTGAGTATTGATGTGATATGCGTTCAATAATATATATTTAACGCTGGTAGGCCAGTGTGAAACAAAAACGGGTTTCTTTGCTCCTTTGTTTGCGTTTGTGGGCTTAGCTGATAGGGGTTACTGGCATGCTGATAGCCGCGATTGCCGAGTCGACGATTGGGGTGATTTTCGCAGTAGACGCCGGTAGCGGCATCTGGAACAGGGCTCTAAGTGTGAGTGCCTTCGTGGCAATTTGATATCAATGTGGTGGGAATGTTGAACACGGGCGGGCAGTTCCAGCAGTAAATCTGTGCAATCGGGAGGACTTATCCGCTCGAAGAGTCCCAGGATTTGTGGATCACGTTATGTGGCCTCGAAACTTTGGCAGACTTGCAACGTTGGTGATTCATGATGGTTAGAAGCAATGTCCACTTCACCGTGGAGCAGATCGTATTTATCCGTTCTGGGATAGTTGATCTAAGCCTTGGGTCAGTTGTTTGCACGGTAAGCTGAGACGTGCGAGGATGGGGCCAGAAATTGATTGGTAGCCTCCTGGCGAGACACGAGTGCAAAAGCACATAACTGAAACGGAAAAGGGAGAGATGGCAGTCTGGAGGTATTCCAGCTGAGGGTTATGGTGCGTGAAAACCAAATAACGAGACGTGATGAACGTTATGCAGAATGAGGTATCAGATTATACCGAATTACTCGCGTGGAATGGTCTAATTGTTAAATGCATGCAGAAGAAAGGGCCTAGATAGGGACATCGAATATTAGTTTGAGAATAAGTGAAAATGTGATGTATGTCTTTTTATATACCTTGCTACATGCACACTAAACAAGATGGAAAGTCAGGTGAGAAATTGCACTGGCTTGTTTCATTGACGGAGTTTTCTTCCTATACTTACAGTGATTTGTACTTGCGGAGACTACTGGGAATAAAAAATGGCTGGACCTTGTTGAGTGGGTTGAGATAATCGTTATATTCAGTCAATACCCTAGGCCAGATTCATAAGCTCTTTCTATTGGAGTGTAAGAATCGCGCATGTTTAGCAAATTTTGTACGGTTATCGCCTTCCTAATTTCATTTTTAAAGGTGACGGAGGCAGGAGAGGTCATTCTTACATGAGGGGTGGTTTATTCCACAGGGAGGAATATTTGATGATGAAGAAGTTTTTCCTAAGTGCATTCCTCGTCATGGAAACTGACACCAAGAACTCAGCTCGACGCAAGCCGTAGGGCAAGTTATTTCTTAATTTGGGTGCAGAGATGCACACATTTTTACCAGTAACCCTGTGAAAAAAGAAGAGGTTGATGTGAACTCAACGCAGCCATAAGGGATCGAGAT
Organism: Fasciolopsis buskii; assembly: GCA_008360955.1. Classification (NCBI taxonomy): domain Eukaryota; kingdom Metazoa; phylum Platyhelminthes; class Trematoda; order Plagiorchiida; family Fasciolidae; genus Fasciolopsis; species Fasciolopsis buskii. Next base: position 66,480 of record LUCM01010086.1, read on the forward strand.
GTAGTTTTGTGAAACGTTCCGTGTAGTCTAGCGAGGAAGAGTAGCCCAGAAGTCGTTTTGTAAATGTTCGTTGAACATTCTCAATCTCGAGTCTGTCACTCTGCCGCATGTTGGAACACACGATGGAACAGTAGTCCAGGATGGGTCTCACGTGAGTTTTATATATTAACAACTTGCTTTCCTGGTTTCTGAAAGCTCTGTGCACCAACCCGATTAGTCTCCTAGCTTTCGCAACTTGTATCCCTGTGTGTTTAGAGAGGTTAAATGTACTGGAGTAATGCAAACCCAGGTCTCTGACAGTGTGAGGGGAAGGAATGACTTCTTGGTTAATCTCAAAAATTCCTCTAGGAAGGTGGCATTTGTATGCGAGTATGCTGCTTTTGTGGGCCGAGAATTTCATTGACCAAGCTGCGCACCATGAATTAAGCGATAGTAGATCATTTTTTGCATTATCTATGATGGTGTTGAGGTCACGAGGGGGAGACGTGTATACAATTTTTATATCTCTGCAAAAAGAAAAGGAATACCATGCCTAACGATGGGAAAATATCGTTGATGTACAGCAAAAACAGCAGTGGACCTAGCATGCTTCCTTGAATAACCCCACTAGTAGTCGGACGAGGCTTGGATAGGGTGCCACTTACATCCACTACTTGCATTCTAGAGGCCAAATAGGAGGAGAACCAAGCCAGAATGGGGGGGTTTATACCGTAGCTCTTGACTTTCGTGAGATGCTTGCGATGGGATACGCGATCAAAAGCCTTTGCCATATCTAGGAAAATCATAATCGCCGACATTCCGTCGTTGGCAGCCTTCGTCACTATGTTTAGGAAATTAGTCATGCACGTTGAACATGATTTACCTTGAAGGAAACTATGCTGGCCGGTGTTAATGAGTTCATGATCTAACAAGTAAGTTGTTAACTCACTTTTTATTATTTTTTCCATAAATCCAGAGATAATTGGGGTGTGATTGATAGGTCTGTAATTAGATGGCTCCTGCTTTGAATCGTTTTGTGAATTGGGACAATTACAGTTTTCCATTGGTGGGGAAAGTGCCGCAATTTAAGGAAAGTTTGAATAGGTTGGTCAAAAGTATAGGGATATCTGTACCCCGAATTTGAAGAGGGCTGGAGGAAGGTCGACTGGTCCGACGCAGAAAGACGATCTCACCTTTGACAGTAGGGGTTTAACATCACTTGGGTGAAAAGAGAATCTTGGAGGGGAAGCAGCGGTGACTGGCGGAATGTCCGACATAATGGTGTTGTTATCACTTGTCATAAAATCGGCGAAATAATCACTGAATTAAAAAACTTTGCTGCGTACTTCAACCCGGATACAATCTTCATCACTGAATCATAGCTTACCGAGGGCACACCTAACAGTGTGACTTGCTAGATGCCAATCCTCTAGATGCACCAGAAACGACCGCCCTGGGAACGGGTGCATTGTCCATTTAAGGCAGGGCCTATCAGACTCCGTTGTTAAGCATCCCACACTCGATCTGATCCACGAATCGATATGGCTCGCTAACAACTTGTCGTACTCTGTTATCCATGCTGCCGGTATCTATCGCTCCCCAACACCTACTGAAGTAGAGCTCTTCTCTTATCGTGTGCACTTGACCATCAACATCCAAACTTTTGCCGGAGACTTCAATCTTCTCGGTGCAACCTGGTCCACGATTAAGGCCCCAACAAGCCTACAGTCATCTGTCTCCCATCCACAGCAAGGTGGTTGAATAGAGCGCATAGCGTCATTCACCAGAATTAATAATAAATTGGAACTTATCCTTACATATTCTGATCACCACACCTCGGCTCGTGTTGGGAGCAATTTTACAAGGAAGCATCTACAGGGTAGTTCACGGTAGAGTCCATATCCATGCTTCCTCCTTACTCATCTCACTGACACCCCATCGTACCCGGCAGCACCTACTACTATTTCTAGCACGCCAAATTTACCAGCGAAGCTTTTTTCTGGCGATTGACTCACGGAGGGTTGCAGATGAATTTTATTGCAACATGGCCAGCTGCATCTCGAAACTGGCCATTAAAGAACGGATGAAGAAAAGCAAGACTTCATAACTTGCCTCCCTGAAACGCAAATATGCTAACTTGCAACGGCACTATTCATTGACATATGACTCTTCCAAGTTAATCGTTTTGCACCATCTGCCTGACATTACCTCTCGCCTAAGTGAATCTTTCCTTCAGAACGAAGAAGCCAAGGCACTCAGGCATAAAATTCACCCCATATTATTCTTAAAACTATATAAAGTAGGAAATCATGATAGCACGCAGTTAACGAACGTCCTGGTTTTGCGGAATGATTAATCAATGATAACTTTGAAAGATGTAGCTGACGAATCTAATCAATACTTCGTCTCCTCCATGGCTCCATCTACAGTTAGTGACCCAACCCAGCTACAGAATAAGTAGGACCCCACTTTATCTACGGTCCTTCAAACTTATGATCAATGCACTACATTTGGCCAATTTTAAACCGGGGACCCACCGAGGCCCTGATTGCATCCCTCCAACAGCTATTCTTAGCTGTTATCCAGATTTATCCTCACCGCTGCCCGAACTCTTTCCACCTTCAGTAAACTCTGATGTATTCCCGATCAACTGGAAGCACTCTACAATAATCCTCTGCCATAGGAAGGGATGTGCACATGATTCATTCAACTATCGCTCCATTAACGACACGCCTGCTGTCTCCAGGGTTATGAGAATGGTGGTAAAAATTCCATCCTGGAATGTCCCCTGGCATTCAACCTCCTTGGACCTAGAATAGCATTGATTCCTCCAATGGTGTTCAAGCTCCATCTGTCATTTTGAGTTCCTTTACCTTATAACGAACTTAGCAAATCAAGCTATGGCTTTCGCAGCAACTTACCAGGATTTGCCTAGGGCCTTTGAATGTGTCCCTAACCCGCACCTTCTATCTAAGTTAAGCACATTTGGCATCACCAATCAGCTTCTATCCTAGTTGTTGTCTTACCTAATCAAAAGGATCACAAGTAGTCTCTAATGACGGCGTTAACTCTAATCCCAGACACTTTACTAGTGCGATCACATGGGCCGGCGCGCTAGGCCCCTTGTTACTCCTTATGTGTATTAATCACACGGTAAACTCAGTACCTCGTGATGACCCATTTTCGCTCGCTAATGACGTGAAAATAGTCTACCCTATTAAGCCCGACAATGTATCGCGGCCCGAGAAATCTGTGCTGAGTTGCGCGCCTAGGATGGTTGGCGTGCCTCCTGGATGATGGAATTCTCTACCGACAACAGCGAAATGACCCACGTAGGTGCATAGTACGTAGTGGTTTGATTTGGTTACAAGGATCAGTTATCGCATGCAGACCACAAATTCGCCATCTTGTTCTCAATTATTCAGCTTATCTAAATTTCTCGGAACCTATAGTCATTCAGTCGGCCAAAGCTAGACGAAATGTGACTCTGATTTTTTGCGCAACGAAACTATCCTCCGCATTTATTTAACACGATAGATGATGTCATAGTAAGGCACTTTGATATACCCCAGTATGTCAAAATCAGATAGGATTTCCATTCAGAGACGCTCATCAAAATATTGACGGGTTTTTCGGTGATTCTAAATTGCGAGGAACGCTTTTGAGCCCTCAGACTTAAGCCACCTCGACCACGGCGACTGAAAATTAATCTAATTTTTCCGCACAACCTGGTGTATAGACGTGCTCAATTTATCGACCCATCTATTTTCTCCTCTGTCAGCTCCAACATTCTCCGTCGCAGTTCCCCAACCATCCATGCAAAAATCGCAAAATTCTCTTTAAAATCGCATTTCTTTCTTGTTGTTTATGCCAAGCTTTGAGATAAAATTTCCAAAAAAATTCAGTGCATTTAGAATCAATGCAGCTCTACGGCTGCCCTAGATAATTACCTAAATATCACCCAAGTCCTTCAACTGAACGATGCATACATCCCGAAAGAGCGCGCCTTTTAGGTGGCCACCGATTTCTAAATACCCACGCTCACCTTTTCTTCTACCCTGAAATCCTCATGGTGAAGTCTGAATTTGGCACCAGCAAGTACAACAACAACATGGCATTGGACGCAGATCGGAGACTGTCCTCTCATTTGAGTTAAACGCCGGTTCCGTTTATTTCCTTCTCGCCGCCCACATGCAGTCATATTTCCTTCTTTTAAAGAAGCAAGGCTATTTTTATGTCTTACGAACTTCTAATAATTCAAGAATCGCCTTCTCCCTTTTACTGCTTTCCGTCTCATGACACTTATTTTGTCCCGACTGCTTTAACACCTCATCTGGTACAAACTCCAGACTGCCTCTCTCTCCGGCTCTCCTCCAGGCTCGCCAGTGACCACAGATGCAACGCAAACTATCGCCGAAAGCCCCATTTCATCCTTTGCGCCGGTTGTCCACCCCCGTTAGGAAGCTGCAATCCTGCTATCCAGTACCTGGCCGCGCGACCCTGAGACAAGCCGAACCACGCTAACGACCGCCCCGGGTGCCTCCTCTCAGATGGACCATCACGACTATCCAAACAGTTGCTATCACTATTGAAATGCCGCGCAATTCCCCCCACCTCCAAACCCTTACCTTCACAGGACACCATAATCTCCAATATCAAACAAGGACAAGACAAGTCATTCATGGCAAGTGTATCTAAGGATTGATTGGAAATCTTACACACCCGTTTACTTCCCGCCACAAATCACAATCCGCTGCCGGCCGCATAAGTCCAGTGACCATTTTTATAAGTTCCATTGTCCCTCTGTCCACAATTCTTCATATATTTTCGTCCCGTAAATTGTCTGATGCAACCTTGGAGGTTTCCTGCTGTTTCATTTTGATCATTATTTTGACTACCAAATTTTGTTCATTACCATTCTCCATCCACCTCATATGACATCCAATGTGATTTCCACCGTTCTCCATCCCGTTACTGCATCCATATTGATCGTCACCTTTACCATTTTAACCTCCTGATTTTTGATGAACCCGGCCACTTGACAACACCCACCATTGATAGTGACGAAACTTCCACCTTGAAAAGTCGCTCCTGTGAAGCTAAAAAAGAATCGTTATGGAAATGGGATGAATATGTTATTGGGAATATTTTGGAAATTAAGAAAATGGTAATCTGGAGAACCTGATTATTGTTTAAACGGACGATTTTGGGTATAAATACACGTGAAACCGGAAATGGCGTCACTTGCGCTCTCATGGCTGCCACGGCTGTTCGTGCGGTCG
>LUCM01010088.1:0-12794 GCA_008360955.1 Fasciolopsis buskii
AAGGAATGGAAGAAGCCATGTGGAGGCCAACAGATGACGTGGCAACGTGGGATGAGAAAATGTACAGCGAAATTAGGTGAAGTAGGTGTCTCACGCCTCTGTGGTTGTGGTCCGAAAGACTCGTCGACTGCTTATTCCCTTTTCCTATAAACGTGTAATTCTGGGGGACGGCAGCGGTCAGGTTGCCTTGCTGTTTAACGCTGAACGGTGATTATAATGATAATGATCTCGCTCTAAAACCCGGACTTTTTGAAAACAAAGAACGTAAAATTCCCTTGTGTGTGAAAGTTAAGGAATCCGATCTGGAAGTTCATTTGTTCGTTGCTGTTTCGCCTGAAAGGTGGAAAGTGTTCCTTATTTCTTTCTCATTTTGCCGGAAACGGGACTTCTGCCGCATGCAAAATTCGAACTGGGAAACAAAATTGGCCGTCGTAGATGCCCAGTGTGTCGATTGACTGTAGACGTCACTCTCTCCTGTGCGAACTGAATAGGATGCTTGCCAGTTCTGTAATAGTCGCCCATGAGACAGGAGGTAGGTAACATGCAGTGCCTGATGACCCAGGTGGGAGCTGATGGGCGGCACGTTGCGTAGGAGGAAGCTCCGCGAAAGCAAGGTGAAAGGTACCCCCAAAGTTTGAGCTCAACAACGGGGAAGACGTAGCCGCCTTAGCCAAAGATTATGGTAATCTTCGGCTCTGTATACCCGTAAAGACGAACCCGTCACTGTTGTTCGGAAGAGCAAAGGGTCTGACGTAATGATAGCAGGTTATTTTAATACACAAGTTGGTAAACTTATTCCTGTCTGTCACGAATTTCCGACATACTTCAGGTCGCTCAGCGATAAGACGCTCTAACTCGACCGGTATTCTGAGTCAGATGGACCATATCACATTTAGCTACCGTTGGCGCGGTTCTGTCCAGAACTGTAGATCGTACTGGACCACGTACGTCGAATCGGACCATGCGTTAGTTTTAATGCAATTTTTGGTGCAACTCAACGGCCATCGACGCAGTTTCGATGTGATGATTTTTAAACTAGTTCCTCTTTGTTTTTCACCTGAATATCTATCACCTTGTTCGTCCCCACTATCACCGATTCACGCGCAGTTCCTCGGTATCTTTTCCTCTTCCCAGAACTGTCCCAGGAGTTTTGTTAACTCCGATGTCAACGCTTCGCCGCCGTCCCTAAGGAAGGATGCCGATAGTCCACCTGGTTCAGTTCCCTCTTGCCTTTTAAGAAAAGCTATCTTCTTCACAACCCTTTCTGATAGAGGTTTGGTATACTGGACAGAGAAAAAACGGTTGAGGACAGAAGGTACAAGTTGAACGAAATAGGGAACTCTGGGCAGTAGCATACTTATCACCTCCCACCACACTCATCAACGGCCATTGCGCTCCTGACTATCCTGGGTAACAACTGATGCAGCATGGAGTTCTTTATAGACATGCTTCTCATTGGAGTTGATGAACAGGTACACTGCTTGGTAGTCTGGTCGCTAAGCAGGAGAACGATTATAGTTCGCTGTCAAAGCTTTTGTTTCTGAAAAGGATCTGCAAGGCAGCGGAGAAAATCTCAGTTGGAGCCCATCTACTTGGATCAGTTATTTTCCCATCCAGTCTTTCGACTGACTTGCTAGCTCGAATCAATCTCCAGCCCGGAGGAATAGAAGGCTACTTTTTTAGACTCCTACCCATTGATGTTCCAGGCATGGCTGGATTTTCGGCTTGAGATAGGCCATCCTGTATAGGTCGAAGTATCACGGTGTGCAGTTTGTCACATCAGTTCATTACAGTCTCATTGCGGAAGTTTTTCCACCTGATACCCACTGGATTATTTTTATGGATATTTCTTTTCTGCTTGTAACAAGGTCTTAGTTCTCATGATGAGTGAAGCACGAGGCCTCATTATGCTTGTTATTTCCCTATTGTTTCGTGCTGTTAGATACAGGTGCTGTATTCCTATCTCTTAGATCAGTACACGGGCGCCTACTTCCTGTGTGTTGTTTCATCATGTGGGAACACACTGCGGACTACCATCGAACACGTTCGTTATGAGATGAATGTGATAGGACTTCTGAAGTGATTCGTATATGAGCAGGTCGCAATCCAAGATGCTTTTTTATTTCCTGCATCAGGCATGGGAGCTGAAGAGTTACCATACCCCATAATACCTCGAGAATTTACCATTTGTTGTAAATCATTTTGATGCGCCTGTCTCCTACTGATGTACAAACTTCATGAAAGTTTTGGTTTGTGTGCAGGCTGGCGCTCCCAGTGTCATTTGACTTTTGTTTAAGTTTGCAGCTCTAGCGTGCCCTACCAACCATAGTCTGTCGGGCCACAAATTTTGTGGTAGCCGTTAATAGACCAACGGGTTCACACAACTTTTGGATAGTGGTTTACCATTCCGCCTGCCTAATGCATTCATTGCTACTCATGTGAATGGTTGCTTCTTTGTTCCGTTCCGTAGAACTGACATCTAGGGGTCCATGCAACCCTGTTAATTTTTATGGAGGCGACTACCGATGACTATTCATTCGATTGAACTCGTTCTTTTTTGTCAATTTCAGACGATGAAAACTGATGGATTTCTCCAATATTCGTTGCCCGTTTTTATAAGTCTCACTCTGCGTTCTTCGGTTTTGTTGCATCCCCATTCGGGGCAAGGGCAACCTCCTATGTATGGTGACTATGAGGCGCAGCGTCACTGGATGGAAATCACTGTAAATATGCCTCCTTCTGAATGGTATTTTAATTCCACGAAAAATGATCTGAACTATTGGGGTTTGGATTATCCACCTTTAACTGCGTATCACAGCTGGGTGTTAGGCAAAATCTCCCATGAGATTAACCCCAATTGGACTTTACTGGCTAGTTCGCGCGGTACAGAGACTACGGATCATAAGGTGTTTATGCGCTACACTGTACTCTTTTCTGACTTGTTGATTTTCATGCCAGCTGTCTTATATTTCTTCTATGTAGCCCTACCTTCGGCCGCACCACATTGTGAAATTCCTCCATTCTACGCCTGTTGTCTGACATTCGCTTATCCGGGCCTCATTTTGATCGACCACGGCCACTTTCAGTACAACTGTGTTAGTTTGGGTCTGTTTATTCTGGCTCTTGGATTACTTTTGCGAGATCATGATACGTTATCAACTGTACTCTTTTGTTTAGCTTTGAGTTACAAACAAATGGAATTGTATCATTCGTTACCTTTGTTTTTCTATCTTCTAGGAAAATGTCTACGCCTTCCAGTGTTTCTGGGTATGACTTGCATTTTGAAACTTTCCGCAGCTGTTCTGTTCACATTCGCCACTGTGTTTTCCCCATTCCTTACAGATGGTAGTGCCCTGTATCAGGTGTTACATCGATTGTTCCCGGTCGCACGTGGATTGTATGAAGATAAGGTGGCGAATTTTTGGTGTGCTACTTCGCCGTTACTAAAGTGGTCGGTGCTGTTTACACAGGCAGATTTGGTTAAACTCTGCGTCATCAGTGTTGCCTTGATCAGTTTTCCCGGTTGTATATCCTTGTTACTTCGGCCCTCAAAACGCCGACTGATGTACGCCCTTTGTTCGACTTCAATGGCTTTCTTCTTGTTTTCTTATCAAGTACACGAGAAGTCTGTTCTCCTTGTGGCCATCCCTGCTTTTTGTCTATTTCCACTTTGTCCCCTTCCTTCCTTCTTGTTTGCTGTCAGCTCCACTTTGAGTATGTGGCCTTTGTTTCTAAAGGACCGGCTGGCGTTTCCTTGTGCGTGTACCACGCTAATCTTTGTTTGTTTTGGATTGTTCGTGCTAGCGCCGTCATCTCGGTCGACCAGGTATCCTTCATTGGTCTGTCTGCTATCTCTTTTGTTTACAATTCTCTCCAGTTTCGGATTAATTTTCGCAAGTCAAGCCATATGGTATCCTCCGACGACTTATCCAGACCTTTTTGCATTGCTAGTTTCTGCACTAGCTTGTTTTCAATTCATCCTATTCTTGTTGGTTTGGAATTATAAATTGTTTACTTCGGACGAAGCATAGGATGCTAAATTCGCACCAGGTAGTTGTGATAATTTCTGTGATTCTTGCCAAGTTAAAAGTTATATTCTTTTACAGTGACATTCAGTTTTCGTTTTTGACATTGATGTCCCCTTTGTCTCAACCTCTCTTACTTCTGTTTTCGTCGGTTTTTGTGGTCCTTGGTTCTCATTATTCACGTTCTGACCCCCCTCCACCCGAGAATAGCTGTGACTTCCGGTCCGCGCTTTTAGGCATAAGTCATAAACTTCAAATTTCTGATGTTCATACTTCGTCCGTTTTCGTTAAGCATGAGGGGGTAGTATTGCCAAACCTCGTTGATACTTCGGTTTAGCTATCTTGCTAAGTTACTTAAGGTGACACTTGGTAAGTTCAACACTGACCTTATCACCTTCACGCTTTTACACTGTCGCTGATTTTCTGCGTTGGAATGTTGCTTATTGGTCACAGGAGTTGAAAGACCGCAAGAATTTAGGTTACAGTCCACCTGTCCATAATATTTTTTTTTCCAGAAACACGTATTCGTCTACTGCATCAGCTAAAACTGCCACTTCTTTGTATCGTCAACCGGTAGGATTACGTTGCGCTGAGGTCAGTTTCGGTTTCTCTGTCGCCTTGCGTCGATGATTCCGGCAGATAATGCTGGTTCATTTCGATACAGGATTCTTACAGTAAGTCGGTTTTCAACGCGATAAGCACCACGCTGCCTCGTTTACCACCGTGGACGCTACAGCGCTGGTGAGGAAAATAAGACGACCAACGTTAGCCATGTGTACGGGGATGGTACGAAATTGAACAGTCTTACAAAAGCGCAAATTGGTTTTTTATTGCCTGTTTAGGCCCAACCCCGATTCCCCTTGGATATTCACTATAGACTAAGGTAACCGGGGAAAAGACAGTGGTCAGTCAGTCTTCCCTTGCTGTTCAACGATGATGATGTTGATGAGCGAGGGGCATTTGAGAGGCCTTTTCGGCCTTGATCCCCGTGACTATAAAAAAAACAAAGATTGATTATCAACCTTCAGTTATCTTCAATAGTACAATTTTCATTTGCTGGTACCCCATTTGCCTTACTCCTTCTTCAAGTCAGCAATAAACCCGGGCGTACCACATTGCCAAAGGACTTAAATGAAATCGCCTAACGATCTCCGGCGATACTAGAACATTCCAGCGGTGGTTGAGTGGATTACGTGTCTGCTACCCCAGAAATGTCAGATTAGAGGGCTCTAATAAGAGCAAAACTCGAATTTGGTGCTGCACCGGTCCATAGTCTGCATTTATTTGCTCACTTGCGTTGACATCTTCGCCAAATACCCACTGGCAGCGATTTGTCAGGCGCCACTACCGAAACCATAGCCCGAGCTCTTCTAGAGAACTCAGTGGCTACATTCAGATGTCCAACCGTGATTACCATCCACCGCGTTTCGTATTTCGCAGGTGTCCTTAATAGCCCTCAGTCTTTGGAAGCCAGACAGACTCATGCCACAGCCTATCACCCGCAGCTGATGGCATGGTAGAACCCTCCCACCGACAGCTAAAATCAGCCTGTCGACCCATAGTAACCTATTGTGGGGTGAAGCGCTACCACCAGTCTTACGGGATTGACGCAGTGCACATACTCCATTTATGCGGTGGCATGATATTCCCGAAGTCACTGTCTTTTATTCTGCAAGTTTAACGCTTCATATGCGTAAGTTGCCATTATCTGCGGCTCGTAAACGGAACGCGGCCGTGTGTGTGCATCCAAATCTCAAGGATTCTACACACGTATTTCTCAGAGCAGTAACATTTTCTGGCCCACACAAGATCGCTATGATAAAAATTTCTGATAGTCCACGACGGCACCAAAGACACCGACACCACAGACCGGCTCAAGCCACTTCTGTTGGTAGAACTATGCCCAACGCCGATACACAAGTCAAGTCCGCAGACCATCGAGGTGACACCGCACAGCCCGGGATTTACGAACTTATGAGCCGCATTCCGTTAAGAAGAGCAAACAGGAAGTTAACAACCCCCCCCCCCAAAAAAAAATCAGTCGCTTCCGAGTAATAAAAAACCCAGTGCGATTTACCGACGCTATAGTTTGCTTTTCAGCATATAATAACGTTCATCGTATTATGTTATATTGTTTTGATTTCTGCGTATTTAGGTTTCTGCATTTCGACCAGAAACGTTGCATTGGTTACCTCATCAGAATAGAAATGGAAGAAGGCCTAGCGAACTAAAAACTTTTGGAATTCTCGAGAAAACCAGTCTATCTGTTCTTGGTTGGTGAGAAAAAAGGTAGGGAACATTTGAGTTCCTACAAACATTTATGCGAGAGGCTGTAGAGCAGAAGGTAGGGATTTTCCTGGTATGAGGACGAAATTTAGAGAGGCCATTGTGCAAGAGTTGAGGTAAATCCGAGAGTTTCATGTGCACAATTTTCTCACACGGGTAGATGCATGCAGCACAGTTTGTTGAAGTTCTTCCCGCGGTATGTAAGATGCGTCACTAATAGTTGTCAAACAAGCTCAAGCCGTGGGTCAGCATGGTGTAGGAATGGTCTTCAGTGAGAAGGCTGAAACAGCCCTTTTAGATTGGATCCCAGTCAACAGTCGCTTGTGTGCCATGAGACTGCAGGGATCAGTCGGCGTCCGAAAGGATAGTAATGTTAAGCGTAGTTTATTTGTTATCTCGGCATACGCTCCAACAGACTGCAGCACTGACATGGAGAAAGGCGAGTTTTACGATGACCTCGTCACTCTTGTTTGGAAGAGCAATCGCTCTGACATTGTAGTGGTGGCAGGTGACTTTAATGCACAAGTTGGAAAACTTATTGCATCGGAGTCCTGTTTAGGCGGGCGATGCGCCTTGCCTGCTCAGCGAATAGACAACGGGGAAAGACTTCTCCAATTCTGTGCAGATAATCATTAATTCCTATTTAGTACGAATTTCGGACACATTTCGCGTTGCACTGCGACATGGCGCTCTAACTCGACAGGTACTTTGAGGCAGATTGACCATATCGCATTTAGCTACCGTTGGCGCGGTTCTGTCCAGAACTGTAGATCGTACTGAACCACGTACGTCGAATCGGACCATGCATTAGTTTTAATGCGATTTTTGCTGCAGTTGAATGGCCATCGACGCAGGCCACAAACCCGATTGGCTGTCGAACGTTTGTCTGATTCGGCTGTTCGCAACAGCTACCAAGAATGGCACGCAGAGTGACTGCAGCAATCATCGGGAAATTAAATCAAATCTGTTAGTTTCGATAATGCCGTCTCGTTCGACACCGAATCGCGGAATGGACTTCAGCGGAAGGCAAGTCAGGTCGAGGTTGCATCGACCAGATATTCACTCTTCGGCTGTTACTCTTAACGCATCATACACCGCCTTTCTACGATCACAGTCTTTCTGGATTTGAAAGATGCGTTTGACGCAGTGGATCGGACAGCATTGTACTCACATACCTATAGTCGCTTTAGGGTTTACGGTGAACTAACGGGTTCATTCGAAACGACCAGCGGCGTTCGACAAAGGTGTCCCATCTCTCTATTCCTGTTGAACTTCGTCATGGACGAGGTGATGGAAGATGCTTTAAGAGGTCTCCGGGATGTAGGAGTCGAGCTGGGAAGTGGAGGGTAGCTATATGACCCAGTTTATGCAGACAACTTTGTGTGTCTGTTTGTTATGTTCGATGACCAGTCCAAGGTTTTTGGAACTGCAGGTTTCTTTCCTGCTATTATTTTTCTAAAAGAATCTGTCCTTTTTTCGATATTTCAAAATTAACGTTATTTTAGCTATTGCGCGGTTGAATATTTTTATATGTTCGCGAAATGATTCATAAAAGCCCGTCCTGTGATCGGCTGGTCCACACATCGATCAAGGCCACCTAACTACAAACCCAAACACACCGGGAGGTATCTCTACAGCTGAAATGTCAATGAGCCGAAAGCTGAAAACCATCTGCGATGCTTTATCGCCGAGTTCGCCAACTTATCCCAGCGTGCCGAAAGACGGTCTACGTCAGACATTACAGACCCGGTCATCCAGGTTGGACGGAGGGAGTCATTCAACGTAAAAAAGGATCCCAGTTGTATGAGGTTGCTGTTGCGGCCGGAACTTGGATCAGACACAGAAACCAAAGGAGAAAACGCTACGCGGACTCTCCGGTAGACACAGGTACGAAAGTCCCTCAGGAAATACTTTTAGATACGTTCTGATTGATGAAAACATCAGCGTCACCCAACACAAGAGATATACATCTGCTCTCCCGGGGATGGTCCGATCGTCTACGCCGTCAAACGAGGCAATTCCAGGTAAATCCAAAGTGCATTGCCTACCAGTAACAAATTTTTAAACAAAAGGGGAAGGTGTTATGGTCGATGACCAATCCAAGGTTTTTGGAACCGCAGATTTCATTCCTGCTATTAATTTTCTAAAAGAATCTGTCCTTTTTTCAATATTTCGAAATTAACGTTATTTTAAATATTTCGCGGTTGAATATTTTTATGTCCGTTAAATGATTCGTAAAAGCCCGTTCTGTGATTGGCAGTCCACACATCGATCAAGGCCACCCAACAAAACTATATAAGCGATAGAGCTCACTTGAATTCTGACTTGTGTTGGCGGGTCAGCAATAAACGCGCGGCATTACTTTGTGTTCGTCTTCTCTCCCGCTAGCGGACTGGATAGTGACGAAACTTCCACGTTGAAAAGTCGCTCCTGTGAAGCTAAAAAAGAATTGTTATGGAAATGGAATGAATATGTTATTGGGCATTTTTCGGAAATTAAGAAGATGGTAATCTGGAGAACCTGATCATTGTTTAAACGGACGATTTTGGGTATAAATGCCTGTGAAACCGGGAATCACGTCATTTTCGCTCTCATGGCTGTTCGTGCGGACGCTGCTGCTGCCCATATTGATGATTCTGAAGTGTTTAGCCGTTACGTTCGCCGTTTTTATGCTAGTTTTTCTGATTTTGAATCTGATTTAGAAACCGAAGTAGTCGTCGGTAAGTCTGTTATCTTTTCAAGTAATATTTATTTGGAGGTTTCCAAATATTGACTGCTCCAGAGCAGAAGGCGCACGTAATTAGCGTAATGGAAATTTTTGGAAATGCTAGAGAGGTTTGTCGGTATGCGCGGGATAAGTTCAACCGCCTGGTTACTGTTCGGGATATTAATAGTCTTAGGCGTGAATTCGGGTTAATGGATGACCGGAACGACGTTGTCCGTGTTAAAGATTTATTACGCGGACAAGGTAGTCTTACGTTACTGAAACGGGAGGATGTAGTTAGGTTTGCATTTTTCGTGCCTGATAGTGTTCGGCATTTCGCTGAGCGTTACTGCGAGGTGATGTTAGCAGACGCGACCCACCAGCTTAACTGCGGTGGGTACGTCGTGGCATGCGATGATAGTAGACGATAGTGGGTTAGGACGGTCAGTGTTTTATGCTCTACTCCCTAACGAAAGCGGAGCAAGCTACCGCAGGGCGATAGTAGCCATGAAGGATATGTTGCTAGCGACGGGTAAGGTTAGGACGATAATCGTCGACCGCAGCTTGGCGCAGTTGAACGCGTTTCAAGCGGCATACCCGAAAGCATGTGTAGTATTTTGTCGGTTTCATGTTCTCATGGACATGCGTCGCCGCTGCGGTAGCCTTCCGGTAAGAATCGAAGGGGACAGGAAGCGCATTCATCAGTGGATGCGCAATTTAGTGTTTGCATCTACGAAGGTCGACTTTGATAAGTTTAAGGCTGCAATATTAGTTCGTTGTCCGTCGGCGCTTACGTACCTTCAACGTGCGTGGCTGCCGTAGGAGTCTATGTGGACACGTGTATTAATGGGCGTTCAGCCGTCACGTGCACTTTCTGGAACCAGTGGCTGTTACCATGCAGCCACATATTGCGTGTCAGTCATCGCAGCGAGACTCCCAGTAGGCCGATGGAAGTATGAATGCGAGGGTTACAAACGCCAGTCGCCCTCACCCCAGAAGGAATGCATCGTCGCGGAGGAACATTTATTAATACTAATATTCACCATTTATATTGCAGGTTAACCTGAAGAGCCCAAGACCAAATAAGACGGACGAACAGGATGAATAGGACCCCGGAGGCCCACGGAAGACGACGGAGGTGCAAGGAACAAGGACCGCGGGAGGGGCGGGATTGACGTGAACGCCACCACGGCCGCTTTTGGGGCCACCACTATCTGATTACTGGCACCGATTTCCAAAATCGGTTAATTTTGTTACAAATTCATTGTGTGAATTAGGTTGCTTGTACGTGAGTCTTCTTTCACGTGCGCAACAAAAGTTGGGGTTTCGGTGCTCGTTCGTTTAGCATTAGTGAAATTAGTCCACCATGCGCATGCGAATGTTAGAAGTGTATGCTGAGGCAGACAGGTCTGCGTTTATCTAGGGATGCTTATAGGTGTCGTTCGCCATGTATACCTGACCAAAGGCAGATGGCGATAGACATGATACGGGGTTGGCAAGGGGTCGTACGTTTTGCCGTTGGGCATTTAACGTTAGTATGACTACCTGATGGGGCAAACTGCAATATATGCATATATCGTACGACTAAGTGGTTAACGGATATATGCATATATTTTCAGATAAGGAAACCATTGCTTGCGTTGACATTAATTGCTATACCGAGATATGCATATGTAGTCTTCCCACATGGGACCACAAATGTTTAAGAACATTTATTTAATAGGTTTTTTGTGCATGTCGATTTAACAACGTATATGATGTACATGTCCAGTGGAAACATACATAGCTGTTTATATATGGATTTATATATATATATATATATATATATATATAATTACTTATACGTATATGGATTTATTACGTTCCGCCATGTAAATGTCCACATTATATACCTATAGGTGCAAATCTATTTATTTACATACATTTTCGTTTCTATATGTATATATATATATACAGATACACATATATACATGTACATATGCATATTTTGGCCACTTTATATCGATTTAAGTAGTGACTAAATGCATAAAAACGACAAACTCAATTCGTGTGACGATTACGCAGCAAAAATGTATATAAATGTTAAATCACCCTGGTGCATACGTGTTTACATGTATACATACATATTTATACATATATACATATATACGTAATTTGTATTTAGGTAGACATCTTCGCTATCCTGGGGCAGACAGATATATACATTTTTCAATTTCTCAGCCATCAACGAAAATACGCAGTACAAAAAGGTCATTTTCACTATCACAGCCAATACTTTTTACGGGTTTGGCGTGCTAATTGGACATTTTTTTATTTTTCTGTATAAAATAACATCAAAATTATCCTCATAACTTCGCTCCTTCTGATTGACCATTTTTTCACCGCGTTGAAAACTAATAACAGCTGACACCTAACAGCAACCGTGACCAGTTATCGCGTGGTGGACAGTTTGTAAGTCCCCGTTATCGCGGGTGGGTGAGTTGCGCCAAACGCTTTGAGCGCCCACATAAACATGGCCGCTTCGCAGGGGTAAAAAATTCCTGAATACCAGTGGGTTGGGCCAGCTATCGTATTTCGCGTTGCTTATGGTTCCGTGTGGCTGCCCATTCAAGGGAGCAGCAGATCTGTCCCATTCGTTGTGCGACTAAAGGCCTTGAGTCTTGAGTCCGTACATTGTTTCCAACCTCTGTGTGTGTTCGTCTGTTACTAGACCTCGGGCTCTGTGCTCATGTGAAATCGTGCGCCGCGAATACTTGTCTTTTGCTTCAGTGTGTGCATAGACCAACCAAACTCGACAAAATAACACTTTTCGGAACCGAGGATCATGCACAACGTGCACTGGATAGACTCGAGGTCTGCAGCACGGTTTGCCATGTGCTTTGCACCTTCAAAGTGCAAAGTACTGTTACAGGACTGGACGACAGCAGCGCCAGACTTGATACTGGATGGAGAGGAACTAACGACTGTGGACCGTTTCACCTACCTTGGAAGTTTAAATGTTATGTGTACCTTGCTGCAGTGCGTTCAGTTCTGTTGTACGGTTGCGAGACGTGGAGTATGCGTGTCGGAGATGTCCGTCGGTTGGAGGTTTTCGACCGTCGATGTCTACGTAATACCGTTAAGATTGGATGGAGAGACCGCGTGATTAATGTGGAGGTCGGAAATCTAATACCATGTTCCGGCTGTCAGAATACCTTATTTCAGCGTAGACTACACTGGTTGGGTCACGTGTTGCGTATGTCGAACACTCGTCTACCATGACGTGCCCTATTTTGTGTTCCTCCCAAAAAAATGAAAGAATCCATGTGGTGGTGAACAGATGACGTGGCAACGTGGAATGAGAAAATGTACAGCGAAATTAGGTAAAGTATCTAGGTGTCTCACGTCTTGTTGGTTGGGGGTCCAAAAGACCCATCAACTATTTGGCCGGAGACACCGAAGGATATGGCAGTGAACTGCGAACAGTGATGATCGTGTTGTCATTTTCTATCGAATCAGAGCGATTGAGAAAGTGCGTTCCGTGTGTTGGATACAGCGGCATCTTGTCTTTTCCCACCTGTTTAGGTGCACTCCCTGCTCCCCTTGAATATTTACTCTTTTTATGGACACGTAACCGTGGGGAAAAGACAGCGGTCAGTGAGACCTGCTTTGCAGTTTAACACTGAAAGATGATGATAGTGATGGTAATGTCAGTTTGCCTTGATCCCAGTTAAGCATACAATCGATATTGCACTCTTCTAGTTGTTGATCGAACGTGACACATTCTCGCGATAGGCAGT
>LUCM01010088.1:17683-70869 GCA_008360955.1 Fasciolopsis buskii
GATTACCATCCTAGTCACTGTGTGAGACTAAGAAAAAGATCCAACAAAAATCCTGCCCGCTCCCGATGCAATTCCAAGACAAAAAAGTCGCCGAGGCATTCATAAGGAAGAAAAATGCCATCGCTGTGAACACCCTGTACAAACCTATAAGGATTGCGGAGGATAAAACACCGCTCCAACTTGAGGTACTTGGTCTCCAAAAACGGAGCAACCCGCCTCCCCCAGCGTGCAAACCGTTAGCTCCCCTGCTATCCTCCCACATCACCAAACCCATGTTCACCATCATAAACCCGAAAACTCCTTCTTAAACATGAAGTTGACCTAGATAAGTCACTCCCCTCACCTCCCATCCAACCTCCACGTAAAAATTGCACCTTGAACCATCCACTTCAGGCTGCAAGTCCCCACTGCAGTCATCTACAACCCCATCTTCAAAATCCCAGCAGAAGTCTCCAAATGAGGCGGTCGGTATGGTTGGAGCATCCAGTCTGCCTACTCTAGCCGCCAGCCCTAAAGCTGGTCCTATTGTTTCTCTCACCCTTAGACCCCAAACCACCCAATACACCTCAAATTTGTTACAGAAATGTACGCTACTGGTGCTATCTATGCCCAAGAGGCAACAACGCGCACCTCGTATCACACAAATAAGAAACGCTGACCCGAATTTCAGCACCACTTTAGTAAACAAACTAACAATTCCTGGAACGTCATACGCACGAAGATATCTAAGGCAGACTAGTTCCGTCAAGCCCTCTGGTTTCCACCTTTCACACCCCGCAACAGCTACCCAGTTTCCCTTACATGGATAACCATTTGGCCTAACTCGTATCCCCCTCCACTTACTATGGATACCGTCAGGTACCACTCCATCCCGCTGCACCTAGCCCAACAGTAAACCCAATGATGCAACCCAACATACAAAGGAACAAACTGTATTTCAAACTCGGATACCATGTGAACTATAGATCAAGTTTATCTGCTCCCCTGATAACTGGTATCTCCCATATACCCCTAACACGTCCCCATTTTCACAACTCTGTGCCGCTTTTACCAAACCCTTTTTCCCCCTAAACTACCCTATCCTGCCCTACTTCCCATGCTAATGGCTCACCCTACTCTCCCTATGTGACTGAATGTGCGACAGCGAACATGACCACGTCGCAAATGTCCCGCGTGACTGAAGGCAACGTGGACGGATTACATTCTCCCGGCCCACGAGTGAACAAGCCACCAGAAGTCATGCCAAAGTCGCCTGACGGGTCATCTAACGTCCGCTTCCAGCCATGTTGCCCTGGGCCGACGATTTCCCATTCAAATAGTGCAACACCTCCGGATAAAGGAGTCCACAAAGGAAACAAAATTGGCTGAAACTAAGAAAGTTGACGCTACCCAAGTCGGTTAACAAAGAAGAAACCGAGCTTTATTCACCATGACACCAATCGGTGGAAAGGAATTTTCGGGGGAATTGTCGCTTCTATTGTTAAATGCTCGCTCCATGTTGAGGAAAATTAAATATTCCCGTCTTTTTACACTCTCGTCAAACTTTGATTTCATACTTATCACCTAAACATGGGGCAATAACCACACTCTTGACAACGCCATAATAATTCTACCTGGGTGTGATCACTTGCCTCTGAGGTCTTCATTTACATTGCCCCTCATGAATAGGCACCACTCAAATAAACTAAGGTCGTATTCAAGAGCTGTCTGGAATTGTCTGCCTACTCTAGCTATTAATCCAAATAGGGACGCATTTTTTCTATCAACAGAAGTGCAACAGGCCGCTAATCAGTTTTGCTCCAACCTGCACAAGTGCCTTGATTTCATTACTCCGTCCAACACACTAAGCATGCCGCCCGAAAGAACTTAACGTAATCGAGCAAAATGTAAGATCGCTGAACTGCAGTGGGCCTTTTATAAGACCAGAGATTTTTCGTCGTTTCTGCAAATAGGTCGATTAACTAAAACCCTTGAAACACTACTGGACCACAGAAGCAAAGAGCAGTGACTGGAAGCTCTAAACCAGACAAACCCAAACGCAGCATCGGCAAAACTGCTTAAAGGCAAAACTACTTCTGGGTCCTCAGCTACTCAAGTTCCGTGTAGCATTCGAAACAACAAATATGTAAGCAACCCACAGGAGATTGCACAATCTTTTGGTGAATTCTTTGCATCTGCTCAAGTAAACGATAACAGTCCCCTTACCCCATGCCAATCTCGCTCGACTACAGAGTCGGACTCAACAGTTGTATTTTTTCCGAAGGACGTTGTCGACCTGTTGGTAAAACCAAAAGTGGCTACCACTCTGGACCTGATTCATTGTCTCAGGCTTCCTTTGCCTTAGGTAGGAGCGATATCCCAATTTTGTTAGCAAATATCTTCAACTTATCCATTCAGTGCTGCACCTTCCCGTCACAGTGGAAAACCTCTGTGATTATACCCGTTCACAAAATGGGACACACGCTATGACCCTGCAAACTATCGCCAAATAAACCACGCCCCTATAATTTCCAGGATCATGTAGCGCCTGAGTTGAGAAGCGATCTGTATGGCACCCACTGGGACATATATTTATTAATCGGTGCCAGACAGGCTTTCTGTCGCAAGAAATCCTCGAACTTTTGCTTGACGTTGACTGCCTGAAACCTACCACTAAGGGCCTGACGCGACGCTTGGAGGTGTGACTTACTGCTATTTGCTTCTATTTAAGGCAAATGAACCGAAAGGCTTTTCCGATCAGAGTAAAATCCGACCAGCTTCGTAAGTAAAATGGCATCGCTACAGTTAGTTTTGAATTCATGACTGCTTGACCGGGAGTTACGTGTTTTGAATTCCTGTATTTGTCATTTTAGAAATAAAACAGTAATGAATAGCAATGTAAATGGCCTATACATCTGAACCTAGATGAGCGTACAGGGCGTGTTGTGATCAAGGCATGAGCTTCTGGGCTCACCACTCGTTCCTGTTTTACAGCGTCTAAATGGAAAATGTACTTCGATGTTAATCAGAAAGCGGACGACCGTCCTGTTTCTTCTAGCAAGATCTGATATGCAAAGTTTGTAGTATTATCGCTTTGTTCGCTCTTGGAAGCCTAGAATCAACCCGATACTTTACCATTTCTTAACTAAAAGACGCTCATTGCGTCTAACTGCAATCTCATTGTGTAGAACGAGCTGTGCTGATTGAACTTCTCCGCCTGATAGAAAAGCAGCATCCTGGGGGTACAAATGCGCTAGTAACGATCTCCAAGAGGATTTCAAGTTAATGGAAACCCAACCAGTCCCTGCTAGATTGGGTGATGTTCAGGAAAGCCTAGTCTAATGTGTCTGCACTTGCCCTATAGTAAGGGCCTGCTCGAGCATGCTCCGCGCACAAAGTGTTGGCGAGGGGTAAATAAGTTAGTGGGCTGTCAACATCTCGGACCTGACATTGGATACGAAAGCAACCTACCAGCTTTGTTGGAACCTCGCGTATAGACCCATTCTGTGAGTACTGCTCTCTCAATCTGCCCCAACATTGAGCAATGCCGCGAGCAGAGTGGTGCGATTCGTATAGAACGCGTCCCAGCCAGGGCAGTTGCCAAATGCCAGTCGTGACTTGGGCGTAGTCTGCTGACAGCTTCTAATTTACATGGAAAACGCGGTGAATACATCCTTGATTTCCAGGCGGAATTTAATGCAATCCATAGTGCATGCTATCTTTGTATGTCGACTATTGATTGTAATATCAGCAGTCGGTGTATGTCCCTGTGCCGTTCTCAATCAAATACCTGGCTCATTTTCCTTGACTCATAGCGGGAGCGGATCCCTCTTGCCAAAGTACGGGCTCAATCTGTTTGCTCATTTAGCGCAAGACGTATCCCAAGCACTGGATTAGCCAGCCCACACCCGTGTTAAATGGTATTTAATCTTATATAAAAAAAGGAAAACATACAATTTCTCGGGCCTACCTTGCGCCTATCGTAACTTTGCTTCTCTGATGGCTGCTTCGTAGATTGTTCCGCTTCTTAATCTCTCGCAGGTTGGCTAGCTAGGCAGACTGCCGCCGTCTTTTTCTCTATTTCCAGGCCTTGTAGTCCTGTTTCGATGGAAACACTTACCCATGGTCTGGCAATTAATCGGTCCTGGCAGGAGACGGATATGTCTGTCCTTACCCTACCATATTCTGACTTCCTTCTTTCCCACACCACGGGTACACCGGCGTTACCCGCAACAGTGCGGGAGCGCGGTCCAATATCCCACCGCCTTGGCCGGCGCACATCGGCGGTGCAGCTCCGCACTGGCAAGCGGTGTGAGGGTGGCAACTGGTTGGCGGAATACAACCTCCGTGTTCGAATTCTCTCAAACGGAATGTTTGTTTCAAGGTTTCGTGGCAAACCTCCGTTGAGCCCCACCCATCAGCACTATCTTGGTAAAACTGGCACTGTGGCTCATAAGTATAGGATGCACCCACTTTGGTACTGCTACCTGTTGCTCCTTCCCAGAATTCTTCTGCCGAATCATCGCAAAACGGACTCACGAAATGGGCCATGTATTTTCATTGGCATTCGGATATAAACTGACGTTCACAATGCCTAGTTGACATCGCTAAGAACAGCTGAGGACCGTCATTTTTTCATCAACCTTATTCGGGTCTGTGCGGTATTTCGGCAACAGACCGTATGCTTGCTGGACAACAATTCTTCACACCGATCGCACGAGACGGTTCGCCCACGATTTTGACTTCAGGCTCTTCTTCTTCTTGTCAAAAACGCCAACCTTCATCCCTTACACTGAAGCCTGAATATCTAATGAGCCTCAATAAATTGCTTGAAACATATCTCCATAGTATTAGCATTACGATGCCCACGAATTCCATCCATTGCTTAACGGACTGTGTCTTTCAGATTTTTCGTGTTTTATGCTGCTTTTTTGATAACCATCCTGGCTTTGACTCATCTCCATTCCGTTATCACATTCATGATTGGACCCCCTCGCAACCCATATGATTCTCTTAATTATCGAGTATCCAGGCTCACAGGCGGCGACAGTCATTGCCCTCCAGCCATATTTTGCGTCCGCGCTGCGCACCCTTGCTGCATTCAAGACTAAGTATTACTCGCAGTGCAGAACGTGCAATCAGCCACAGAAAATTCTTGAAATCAAAAGAAAATTGCGAAAACAATTGTTCAGCTTTGATTTTAAAGACCTCGAGACCACCGTGGTTCAGGTGAAAACACATTGCACGTATTATGGATTCTTCGAATGAAAAACGACACTTGCGAGTGGTAACTTTTGGTTTCTGTTCTCCATGCTCTGCAGTGTGCTTTCTTGCAGTCAAATTTTTATATTTCCTTGCGCAAGACTCTCGTATGTCGAGAAATATATAAAAACGAACATCTTTCGAATTACTTAAAGGTGCTCTCATCCCCTCTCCCTTCGATTTATATTGTTCGTATTTGCTATGCATCATCTATCAAACGCTTGATCCTGCCATGCGCATGCATCTTGCAAATCGAGCAATATACATTACGAGCAACGGGAATAAGGTAATTGGATGGAATTGGTGAAAACCAAGCGGACGCGGCAATTTTGTGATATGGCAAATTTTTTGAGCAAACAAGTTGCACAAAAATGCTGAGGGTGAAGGAGGATTGTCAAGATTTTATCAAACCATCTGGAGGAAATTTATGAAGCTTTTGAAGTGGAAACTTCGCAAAAATAAGTGATTAAGGTAGGAACATGGTTTAGTCAATACGGATGTCGGCAAGCTGTACTGGAAGTGGTTGGTTAGCGAAGACATTATGTGTAATACAGCGTTTTCCGTTAAGACTCAATAGCTCAAGAGATGTACCTTATGCTGGTCATTTTTGCTGCCCCAAGCTTTTTGATTTTAATCGGCAGTAACGGTTGGGAAAATATGAGGACTGCGCAAAGCCGTTCCGGAGGCGAGTAAGCAATGGCGGTTTATTCCAACTGCAAAGATCGCGAGTGTGAAGAATATTTCAATGCGATAATCGGGCGTAGTATTTTGGGTTAAAGGGGCCAGAAATCAAACGCCAGTTCTGGCTAACAGGTTCCTGACAGGATTAATAGGATGACTGATTTGGAATCGCCATTAAGAGGAAGGAAGCGCAGCAGCGCGTCTACTCTGGGTGCAAGGCCTGGAGAACGCCCATCGACAGAGAAGTAAGCCTGGTCTTGGGCTTCCAGTTGGAAAGTAGGCTGGGTCTATTTTTGGCAATCGCCTACAAAATACCTCCAACATGGTGCATCTATTCCTTAAAATGTGGTAGCTGGAATTGAGCTACGGTAGCAGTTTCATGCGTAGTTGGAGGTTTGAAGCTACCAAGAACGCCGAAATTCAGCCGTTGCCACCAAGTGGAAGAGGATAAGATGACATGAAGGGCGAGAAGTACACAGGCTGAAGGTGTTTAAAATCAAGGAATGTGATGAGAGCATGGATCGGTCAGGAAGTAACGGTTGAACGTTTTCCGTCAGCCACATTGGGAAAAACGCAAGGGGTAGTTGCCGCTGGTGAGAAGAGTACTTTACTACAAGGAGGGTCAAAGAGTGCATTAGCGGGACGTGCGTGTAGTTATCTTTTACGAAGTGGATACGGGGGACTGCCAGCGTCGTGCACGGCGTTTGTAGTAGAGTGGAACATCTGTTGCGCAAAGATTAGAAGAAATGTAAAGGTTTGATGTTTGAACTCAATGATAGCCATGATGGTTTCATAGTCCAAGCAGCTGCCATCTGGCCCTGTATTTAGGCTAAATAAAGACCTCGGGGATTTCCTAAGTGAATCGCTCGGCTGCACATTCTCAATTGAAATTCGATCGACTTTGCGCATATGTCTGAAGATAATCGGGCAGTACTCAAGGTGGGGCCCAGTATGGGACTTGACGGTGATAATTCTGCAGTAGTGAGTGTGGAATGCCCTTAAGATCATCGTGGCGGTTCTTTTAGCTACAGCGGTCTGATGGTGAGATTGCCCTTGGAAGCTGAAAGAGCAGGAGTATTATAACCCTAAGTCCTTAACTGTCTGTGACACAAGAATTGGCATGCCGTTTATGGGTAGGGCGCCCGGAGGAACATGGAATTTATATGGTATTAGAGAACTTTTGTCAGCAGAGAACTTCATAAGCCACTTGGGACACCGGTTGTCAAGGGACTCTTGGTCTTCGTTGATGAGTGCAAGCGTTGAGCCAAATGAAGCAGTCTCGAAAGAGTAGACTCTTTAATGTCATCGGGAGACAAGAATGGTATGCCATGACAAAACATATCATTAAGCTATACCAGGAATACGAGAGGATCTAGGATGCTCCCCCGAATGACCCCACGGATAATAGCACAGGGCTGGGAAAAACAGCGGCTAATATTGATTACCTGAAGGCGATCGGAATGTTTGATATTTCGGCCGTCTTGACATCTTCCGATGCTCTTCATTAGAATGTTGCGTTTCAGATGCGCAGTGCTGGTTTATTTAAACGCTGAACAATGTGCCAAACGTTACTTAAGTTAATCTTCTGGTAAAAACGTGCATTCATTACTGATCCATTTGTTTGATTTCATCCTTTAGATATATGCTCCTCGCCGCTGCCACACTTGCTCTTGCAACCCGGCATGTCTCTCAGGGTTCTGCCGAAACAAACTGCGTCTACTTAATCAATCTATGTCCTAAAACGGATCTTTCATAAAAAAAGCACGTGGGTCACGGGGTACCAAAACAGTTGCTGTCAAAACTGCTCAGGGTGTGCATGCAAGTAACATTCCAGGCGTTGAAAAACATGCGCAAGTTAAAGCACCGAACTCACTTCCAGGGCAGTGATCTCACTAATTGAAATACAAATTGTTTTTCGAAATATTACCGTTAGCCATTCGTTACAGCATGATAACAACCTCTGAAACCGCATTTATATTGGCTTGGTAATCGATCATTGTCCAGTTTGAGAGAGACCACACTGGTCATAAACCGTTCTGTCATCCTGAAAACCGGTTCAAGCCTCAGCGAAAAGTATGCATTGCCCCTGATTTTTTATGGTATATTTCATTGGAACCACATGAGCTGTTGTGGAATCTATCAGCTTTCTCCTGCAACTAAAGGAAAAAAGTGTTACCTTCGTTTTGGAGAATGCAAACATCAACGATCTCCTGAACAATCGACGGATTGGGTCTGTCGGGAGCTGGAGGATTCCTTGTGCCCAGAAGCCGAGCAGTGTTTTTATTTGCTTAATCGTATCTATCTTTGCTCTCATCCTGATCCACGGGAGCCAATCGCCCTTGATGACCATGGACTAATGCCAACCTGGCATCTGAAACTTTCGCCCTATGGGCATTGCGTGGTTAGTTCGTGTGAATTGTTCCCAACAAGCATCTATTGAATCAGTTGCTACAGTAGATTCTTGAGAGCAGATATGCTTCCGTTTTAAGAATGTTCACTTCTGTACTCCTTTTTGGTCAATGTGCATCAGCTTTGGACAGTTCGATGGATTTTGCATCCCGTTTCTTCCGGATTTTCATGAGCTCCTGATCGAACCGGTGGCCTCCCAACGGTTGGAATGGCTCTGTTCTCGGAGGTCTTAATCGGCTTGTTAGGTAACTGCTAAAGTCATTAGAACCGATGCTTCACCGATACCATATATGCCTATCGGTTCTCCACTCCCCATAAAAGCTAGATCACCCATTTTCTGAAGGTGGATGCGCAACAGGTTGTGCCCAGTGTCTCCTCGGAGTTCAGTAGTAGCCCATTTGCCCAACATTTGAACTTTTAATGGTCACCTGATTCCATGTGTGGTGGCACTTGCGTGGACGGATGTCTGATTCCCGTCGGGTAAAACAGGCTTCAATGCGGGAAGCCCCAAATGTAAACTTAAAGGCTCCGAAACACATTGATATAATATTGGTTAATGCAATGTGATGTAGAGCAGAATCATTCGATGGAATGCGAGCGGCATTTGTGTTCTAGGGAGTGCATGTATCTATGACGATGTCCAGGGCCGAATGGTAGCATCATGAAGGTGGGCAACACTGAAAATTAGTTCGTGGCACCTTGCGTATCACCGTCATTCCGGGTGCCGGTAGTTGGATTGTCTAGCCTAGGACTGGGAGACCTTCTCGAAAATTTATTTGTTTGTTTGCGCGTCATGGAGCTTCGTGCATGCCACCTAATTCAATCTGTTGGAATTTTGCTGTGGCCTGGGCGTAGAGCCAAAAATTCTGGACCATGGCTTTGTGTGAGCAGATTCAAACATGACCGAAGTAACATCGGATGAAAGTTGTTGCACCAGACATGTTTCTTCATGCTTTTTGCTAGAAGATATGGCCGTATCCTCCAGAAGCCCTAATGCGATTTTCTTCATACGCGCAAATTTTCTGTGGCCACCATTATATATTATTCACTTATCACTAGTTGATCACTATATTATTACGTAAAATAGGGGCTGTAGCGTGCAACCGAGGAGACGACATGGCATGTTACTGTGGATGAAAAAGTGGACCCTACCCACTTTTAACTGGTTTACCGTGCTCGCTCGCAGCGAAAAATGTATGAGCACACCCAAATATGCTCATAACTCATGGTTGGACCGTCTTCATTAATGAGGCGATGAAAGAATTGCTGGCTAATATGAATCTCCAACCCACCTGGCTTCTCCAGAAGACCTCCAACATGGATAAGGTTTTACGGTTTGACTCGGCCATTTCTGCACGCACCAACAGTCGATTCACCTTGTTGGTGCTACTGAAACCACCGCTTGTTGGGCCCGAGCCGGAGATTACTTGGATTGAGTGTTTTTGGGAGCAGCCCGAAAATTCCAAGCCATTGGATGTTCTCCAGTGGCTCTCCGTTTGTTTAGCTCAGTTGTCAGAATTGAGACCAGTTGGACCGGAAGGCTGACCGAAGCAGACTGGATTCCCTTTCAGATAGTGCAAAACATGACTAGAGAAAACCATCCTAAAATAAATTTTTATCAGAAATGCCGAGGTCACTTTTGTCCAGAGGAATTTGATGCCTTGACTCACAATGGTGGTTGCTTCGGAATTTGCTTGATCGCATTCAAAGTGCAATTTGGACACAGGCTACTGTGTTACCCGCGTCAACTGCATGCGTGCTTTTGCGCAGTGACGTATGGGTATTGACGGAACATCCATCCCCGCAAAACGGCCATGTTTTGCGGGCATTTAACTCACTGAACGCAACTTATCCAACCGCGATAACTGATAAATACCAACTGTCCATCCCGAGATAACTGGTAACGGTTGGTTTTAAATGCCAGCTGTTATTAGTTTGCAACGTGTTGAAAAAGTGATGAATGAGAAGGAGCGAAGCTAGGCGGATAACATTGATGGTAGTTTGTACAGAAAAATAAAAAGCGTCTTTTTAGCATGCCAAACACGTAAAAAGTATTGGCTGTAATGGTGAAAATGACATTTTTGTGCTGCGTATTTTCGTTTAATGGCTGGGAAATAGAAAATGTATAGAAATATTTGTTTGCCCGAGGATTGTGAAGATGTCTGCCTGTGTATGATTTAAATATATATATATACATGTGCGCCAGGGTGGTGTAACATTTATATACATTTTTGCTCCATAATCCTCACATAAATTTAGTTTGACGAGTTTATGCGTTTAACTATTTCGCAAATCTATTTTAAATGGCAAATATGTGTATGTGTATATGTACATATATATATGTCTATATGTACATATAGAAATATATGTGTATAAATAGGTAGATGTGCATTTATATGTATTTAAATAAGTGTGCACCGGAAAGAACTAGCGTATGGCAAATTATCTGGTACCTATTTTGGACATGCTGATAGCGGTACGTAATGAATCTATATACGTATATGTTTAGGGTAGACACATACGTATATGAATTTATATATATATATATAAATCTTGATAAATAAATCTATGTATATGTCCACTATACCTTGTTGCATCGACATGTACGATTTACGTATTAAATAAATGCTCATGAACATTTGTTGCCCCATATTGGAAGTCTATATATACATATATCCTTACAGCAATTAATGCCTACGCATGCAGTGATTTCCTAATCTGAAAATATATGCATATATCCATTGAACCCTTAATCGTACGATATTACATATATTGCAGTTTGCCCCGCAAGGTAGTTATACTAACATTAAATGCCCGACGGAAAAACGTACGACCCCTCTGACAGCCCCGGGCCATGTCTGTCCTTAGTCAGGTATATATGGCTAACAACGCCTATAAGCATCTCTAGACCAACGCAAGCCTATGTCTGCCTCAGCATGCACCACTTACATTTGCATGCGTATGGTGGACTAATTTCACTAATGCTAAACGAACGAGCACCGAAACCCCAACTTTTGTTGCGCACGTGAAAGAAGACTCACGTACAAGCAACCTAATTCACACAATGAATTTGTAACAAAATTAACCGATTTTGGAAATCGGTGCCAGTAATCAGATGGTGGTGGCCCCAAAAGCGGCCGTGGTGGCGTTCACGTCAATCCCGTCTCTGACGTGGTTTTTGGTTTAAAATAAATTTATACTCAAAATCGCCCGTTTAAACATTAATCAGGTTCGGGAGATTACAATGCACAATAATATTTATTCCATTTCCATAAAAATTATCTGTTAGCTTCACAGGACCCACTTTTGAACGTGGAAGTTTCGTCACTATCGTGAAGTCATTGGGGTCGCACATTTAATTTTCGTTTGTGCTTTCAGTGATCAACTCTATAACCAAGCATGGTGGAATTTAAAATTCAATTGCCTTCTGTTTTTCGGATTTGATTTGGCTGTACGTTGCGCAAGAGCTTTTTATGGTTGATGTGACTGCTGCAGAAGCTTACCATTGCGTTTTTTGGTGCAGTCGCAATAGCAAAATGAAAAAATACCGGAAAGAAACGGTTTCATCTAGGACACCGATTTCATTGACATCTCTCATAGGACCACGTAAGGCAAAAGAGGCAAAGATTTACGAGGACGGAGTGCGGCATTAGAACGCCACCATTAAACCATGTTGTACAAGGTCACAGGTAGCTCGCTCTTCACTTTGGTCCAAAAACTTTTGTTTGCGGAAATGGAAAGCTTCCCTTCAATTTGTCCGGACGCGCGCCCTCTGTACTGTCCGCTGCAAGAACTTCTCACTTCCGCCTTAAGGGAGCCCAGTTAGCAAGATTAGTGATTTCAAGCCGTGTGCTGCGGAGTTGGTGGAACCTGGCCACCACAGATATTTTGTTGTCTGCTCACAAAGTGACGTGATGTGTTAATGGATCCGAGTCAACAGAGGATGTCGTGCTGGCAGAATTTTCCATCAAAAAATTTCTGTGCCTGGTGTGTCAGCGCGATCCACATAAAAGCCTGAATAATGAATAAAATAAATAAAATAACGAGGGCTGGTGGTCCGCCAAGGACGAAAAGATCCGAGAAATTGGATGGCACTTTAAAGAATAGCGCAAAAAACTTCGTGAACATACTTTCCGCACTTTGCGGCTGCTGGATTTTTGCAGGAAGATTCCCGTGTATCTTATAGTTTTTTGTAATGAGGCAGTGCAATCAGGTGCACTCTTGGCTTCTCGATAGTTTGTTTAAATGTGCCACTTCGTCGTGCTTTGTAAATAAAGCACTTACAAAAGTTGCCCAAAATGTGTGACCTGGATGTTTATCGAAGAACCAAGCTTCACCTTCCAATGCTTGCTATAGGAATTGCTCTAGTAATTCTCAGCTGTTTTATCATAACAATGGGAATCGCAAGAGCTCGAGAAGATATCTGGATTGCCGGAATTTTGTTGGCCATTGTTGCTGGTCCACTTTTTGTGTTTTCACTTCTTTTGTTTTGCATAATCAAAACTGATTCGGGACCAGTTTTCTATAGAAAGCAATATGTTGTTGGGCGGGTCCCATTCCCAGCTTTCACCAGCATACCATCCGCGCTCGGTCCAGCGTCTATGAGTCACGCACCGTCGGTTGGTCAAAGTTACCGTTGATCGCTTTCGGAAAGCTTCATAAGAACTCATGTTCTCCCTTTCTGTATAAAAAATTTGCAGTTTATTCACAACAGACCCAGCGCCTACTAAACTATAGACATTTATTTAATATACATGTCCCATGGAAACTTCACGTTGTTGCAACGAAATGCTTGCCATAATGATCTCATAAATGAATAATCAGCTAATAGAATGTGCTGTGATAGGCCATGCAAGTATACGTGCATCCCCGCAACAAAGACTTTTGTTTCATCCGTTTCATTATATACCTGTGCTTCAACTGAAACATTTTAGATCTCGCTGCCATTTTTAAAAACATGTATTGATGTAAAAAAGTTCAAATACAACATATATGTACATTTGTAGGCGTGTTTGTAACAATATGTTATAGTCATTACCCCTACCTTGGGCTCTATCATCGCCCACGGCAGCAGAACGCTGACTTGAATGTGAGGTAGTGATCTCGTTAGAGGGCGTAGCATGATCAGTCGGCCCCTGTCATGAACGTGAAGCGGTGTCCTCATTCGAAGTCGTAGCAGGCAGAGGACGTTGAAGACCCTGGCGTGATACGAGAGTATTGTCAGTAAGCTATAAAGAGTTGACATCAATTTCAGTAGGACTGGGCAAAACGGCACCATCAGCTTGTACAACTTAGAGACGACCAATATCGAAGGCATCAAAGCGATCGAGTCCATCAACACTACCGGTCTCATTGCTATGAGAAACCACGCGAAACTGGCTCTAGTGAGGCTGATTTACTGGCATGCGCACCGAATCAACACAGATAAATGCGCCCGCACAGGTAAGGAGTTCCGTTGAAGGCATTCGTTTCGATGGGACTGAATACCTGTCGCTGTTGTTAACAAATGAGAGCTTGAATAAGATTCTGCATGTGCTTATGCAATCAAATAGCATATGTATATACAACGAAAGAACCAAGGCTCCTTGTTATAAAGAATTCCCAAAGCCGTTGTTTTGGTATGCCAAACAAGTTCTGCGTAGAAGTAGTAGCAACCTTTCGCACCTATCGGGACTCTCGTGAAATTTGAGGGTTGCTTTCGACTAAAAATTCAATCACTCAATTAAATTGCTGGTTGCCACTTGATACGCGACCGTGAGGGCCCGCTCTTTATTCAGCAAATTAGAGACGGAAGGTGGCATATCGGACTCAAACGTTTGCTGTTGGTCAGTCGTGACGGTAGAGGGAAAACCATAAAAAGCTGTTAATCGTCCTAGTAAATTTCGGGCTAGTGATTTTATCGTGACAGTTGGGATGAATCATCTAGTGAATCTATCAATGCATTTTAACAGATAGTGCACCCATATGATGACGTCAAGGGAATGACAATATCGATATTAACGCAATAAATGCAAGCAGTAGAAGCAGTAAGGGGGCCAATGGGAGAATCTGTTTGCCTGTTTTTTTCAGATTGTTGGCGCCGCAAACATTGCTTAGACTACATACGAACATCTTTGGTAATGAACAGCTAAAAGACTAACTGCAATACCTAAATTTGCAACTCCATGCAAAACATCAAAGGCTAGAAGTCGACAAGTACAGGAAACAATCAGTCAAGGTATGTCAACAGATTTGTCATAGAGTGTCGTACCAGCATTTGTATTCAGTAATACCTGAAGAAACTGTAGCAATGACAACTGAGTTATTTCCACGTAAGTCCTATCATTTGCTTGATCTACAGTGGCGGAAGGGATTTTCAGGACCGGCGACATAAATATGTTGCGTTTTGGATGTCACATTGGAGCTACAGCGTAGTTTGACCCGTTTTCGGTGTGACATAATTGCACCGTGAACTGAGAAATACAGTCTAGGTGTCTGACCTCTCTTGGAGTGTAGCGTTCCAATTTTATATGCCTTTAGGACCTCGGTGATTTGTATTTTTATGAACAAAATAGAACAATGGCCTTCAACAGCGAGGCAAAATTGACTGATAGTGGTGTGTGACGCTAGTAGTTCCAGATCAAACGCATTGCATTCGGTTTCGGAGTAGGAAGAAATCCTTATTGGCTCCCGGATCCTGGAAGCAGATTGTTGCATGACCGTCACGACAGAAAAATCCGAAGCATCTACTGCTAGGCAGAAATTGGAAGATGCTTTTTGGGGTGACAAATCTGGAACCATTTAATGCCAACTTGACCTCAAGAAAGACTAGTCTTGCGGCAAACGTAAGTGTTAATTTATGCGGATTATGACAGAATAAATCCGTTGATAGAGACATTAGTTCAGCTTCTTGAGGGATGAAGCGACAAAGAAAATTTGCCATTCTCAAAAACGCTTTGAGCTCCTCATTCAAGGAGGACATAGCTGATTACGAAGAAAGAAAAAGTTACCTTGCTAAGCTTAATATCTTTTCAACTGATCATGTGGCCAAGAATCGTTAGTTTTGTTTTGCCAAACTAGCTTCTGTTGGGATTGAATACCATTCGATTGATGGATAGGTTTAGAACATTAGAGTCAGGTTTTAGTTATGTTCATCTTCAGTCGATGGCGCGATTAACAATTCATCGATATAAACTTAGACAAACTGTCTTGTAATACTGTCGATAAATCTCCCTAATGACCAAACGACACTAACCAACCCATAAAGCAAAGGTGGACGGTAAAACAAACATCTTAACGTCTTCAGCTGGGATTAGGCTTTGAAGGTATGCTTTTGCTAAATCGATTTTAGTAAATGCATTAGTGCCGTAATGTGACTCCGTGGGCTCGTACATGTGGACTATTGGATAAATATCGAAATGGTTGATCGCGTTGGGTGCATGCAAGTGGCTAGATGGTCGTCATCTGACGGCATCCTCCTTTAAAAGTACGTGCAGCGGCGAGGCCCAGGGAACGCGAGAAGGAAAAATAATGCCATTTTCACTTAAAGTGTGGAATCCATTTCTAACGGATGCTGGTTTGTTTGATGCCGACCACCGGGGTCGAGCCATGACTAGTGATCCGCTGATGGCTGTGCAATGAGCCACATAATTGGTCAGCGGAGCTACCTCTCTGAGGTGTTTACTTATGTTAAAGCCAATTTGGTAGCTTTTCGTTAGCATTTGTGAGCTTGCTAATTTGGTATTAATTCATTTGCTGCCAAAAGCAAAATCATTTCCAAACTGCGGATTGCGCAAAAATAGTCTAGATGGCTGTCACATTATCACCACTGGTTATCTTTTCAATGTTTCACAACCGATGTGGGCTCATCGTTGACGCGTTATCAACTAATATATTTCTGGTTCATTACACACTAGTTTAGCCATTTTGAACCACTTTTAGGCAGCTGCAGGGTTCCAATTCTAAACGTTCTGTTTGCGCTCGACCAGACATGTCAAGACATATAAAATCGTGTAAACCACAAATACAACAAAATTCTCAGTGATTCACCAAGTGGAATTTAATGCTTGTAAAACAGTTGAGACGAATATCACTCTCCATTATATGGGATGCATATAAGCAACAGCCAAAGTGTGTACTTACACTTACCTGTTTCATCATCATTGTTGCTGGAGGCACCACCGGGATACGGACAAAAATTACTGATAGCACTTTATGAAAGTATTTTGTTAACTGCCAGTTGAATAAAGTATGCCTGCGGGCTTATTTACTTCTTACCGTCACAAAATTACTGAGGAAATATTTTGTTTACGACTACTGACGGCATAGGTGAAGTTGTAATATTAGTTTTATAGTAAAAGCCTTGGTGTCTCTGTTCTCGGCCTTATATTTTTCTGCGCAGAAATGAAGAAATCATATAAATGCCCGACAGTTACTATGCAATTATCTTGTCAAAATAGTGCTTACTAAAGACCAACAAACGGCATTCATATAGTAGGACCATAAATTTCCTGTTGCTCGCTATACAACTTTTACTCCGATGCACATAAAGCCTATGCTCAGGCTCTCGTAGTTTACATGGGTGGAAAATTAACGGACTTCATTTCAGGTCAAATAGCATGCTTTTGCAGTCTATATGTACTATTTTTTTTACAATGGTTAATTTCAAAGTTCGTCGGCATAATCTCATTGAGATTGCTTTCATTCAGAAGTTCTTTTTGGCACCGTTTCATAAAATCAACCAACCAGTTCTCTAAATCAGAAGTTAACACATGACTCTAATATGCCGTTATTGCATAAAAACGGACTTCTAATTATGCCAAACTCATTAATATACAGTGCCAATATTTGGGTCTTTGGATGGCACTATCTTCCTTTCGTTGCCATTTCTCTGCTTCATTTTTGTTTCTGCAACCAACAAATATGGTACTGCTGGCTACCATTATTATTGGTGGTTATATGCGACTATTCTTTGTTTTCATCCGTAAAGCTGGTATGCACTTTCAACAGCCCCTCTTCAATAAACCAAGCTCTCTCTGATTGCAAGATAAACAAAATCTCACCCTCCCAGCCGTGCAATAATATAGAGCATAGAGAGTCCTAATCAAAGATGGTGTGTGCGAGTGCGTTGATTATTGCTGCAATTGGAAGCCATAGAATTTACTGACCAGAAGAAGGCAATTCATTCCTGTGTAATCAAATGACATCCCAAATAACCATTCAGAACAGCCTCAGCGAGCATTGTTAAGTAAGTACACTTTTATAAGTTGGTAAGGATTCATGTACAAGTTGCGCCAGCAAGTTTGGTTTGCTGCACGAACTATTTTATACTTATTGTAGTATGCACTGACTAATTTCTGGATTACCAAGTGTCGTATCATACGCAACATATAAATTGCTGTCGAAGGACTAGCGGGAAGTTTGTTTCTTTATAATTAACTTTATAATCCAAGTGAATCTGGATTGTGCTGCAAAACAATTCCGTCTGAAGACTTGGGATTTTATGCGGATGAACCTTATGCTTTCCTTATTGTCTGCAGCAAGTGTAGATGTCGCCATACACACTTACTTTACCTACCTGCAGACTTGCTTACGTTCGGCATTTCTTTTGTGAACCAAAGGTTCCTCTAGCTGAATAATAACGGCGTTCTTCCGATGTGTAGTTTGTTGGCTGAATTCAAAGCCAGAGCTCCCTGACCGATTTCTTTGGGCATTTGAATGCGAAACTGCCATCTTTGCTAGTTATCTTTGGCTTTTTGTAACAAAAAATATACTTACTGGTAGATAGTTGTGAAAAGTGAGCATCCAGTTGATCAGCGTACTAATTCTGCGAAAAAATGGTCAACCATGACCTTAAATTAATAGGTGCATTAAACATTGTAACATTCTCATATACATTTAGTGTAAAACGTGGATTCGTTGCTGACACTTGATGCACCATTACTGCTGGATTAGGTAAACAAATTTTTGTCACTGAAAATGTTTCATTCAAAATATTTTGTACTTACAAATCAGTTTTTCCGCTCCATTTTATCATCCTTACCGGAAAAAATAAATTGGGCTAAGGACCATGTTACCATTGTACACTACCGACAAATTGCTTTGTTTAAGGGGCTTTTGGGCATGTGCAACAAAAAATTACTGTTAGTTTATATTAATTTAGATCGTACAACCATAAACGTCCATGTCTTCTGATTTACAAAACTGAGGAGACATGCTTCAGATGCGGGAAGACAAGTTCGACATCGGATAACAGGATACGCCAACCCTAGAACTCAGCAACAAAATACGACCACAGGCGTCTCGGACTCTCTGACGTTACATTTACAATTGCTGGGAGCAGATTAAACCAAGCATTCGTCAAAGCGCAGCATATTGGGAGTGAAATATACGCTAGTGAACTCACTAACTAAGGGTGTAGATCCTAAGCTAGGTCCTCCAACAAATGAATGGATAATATTAAAACAAGCAACACGGGGTTAACGACCTCGAGCAACGCAACAACAAAGCGATAAAAAAGCACGTCTCAAGTGCATTGATTTTTTGGCGCACATATATAGTTGGCTGTAGGGGGGAATGTAAGTTGGCATTTGATATAAAAAGACGACAGTCAGCCAGTAAAAAGAGGCAATGTTCAATGCAACTTTCAATAGATGAATCACATCCAAGAACGAGAGTAAGTTAAAAAATAAAGGTTTCTGGAGAAAATACACCCAAGTAGCAACTTCAGTTCTCCTGAAATGTGGGAAATTGCTTACTTTAACAATGTAAAATTGCACCAGCATGCTCTGCTCTTGGCAACTAACACAGCACTACCTACTCAAAAGAGGAAGGGATCCGACAATAGTGGTAAACAAAATGTAAAATAAGGTGAAGATTTATGTGGGGGAAGAAATATTTTTGCAGCAAGAATGCCAGTGTCTGCGGCATCTAGCCCGAAAGCACCATCATCAACCACCTCCGGGGCAATTCCATTTACTCCAAAGATGTGGTCTAACGCAAACTACAACAACCAATCCACTGGCCGTTTTGTTACCATTTTACATGTCATTGACTAATTAGTCAGGCCTATCTTCCCAACATTACTTATCGCGGACCACAGGATACAACGAAACTCACTCTTCAGCCATACACAAAACAAGCCTGAGCCTTTTTAATGCATCATTATTCAGTCCCTATTCTAAATATTGAACCATAGCGCCCAGAACTTTAAGCTTAACCTCTGAATTCCTGATAAAATCCCTCGCCATATTCTAAGAATGACAAGAAAACAACGAGGCTCAACTGCTGAAGGTCTTCGCATATTTTCTACTCTCAGCGACCATATTTCTGGGCACAGCAGCAACGATATGATAGCGGCAGTGTAAATTGGACCTTAAATCGATGATTGAACATCCAGAGGTTCCCACTGGTGCCTCAGTTAGAAAACATTTCATCCGCTAGAAAGCCATTAGGTGCGATACAACTACCAACGTAACCGTACATGTCCGTCTCACCTAATTCTCAGAAATTTCTGGAAAACGACATTAAGCTTCAAGCTAGTCCAATCTTGCAGCGGCACTTTACAAATGAAAATGTGCGAAAATAATCTCAAAGTAGCTGTTCCATCCTTCAGATAATCGGTGAAAACCTTCGGCTTCATTCAGTTGCATGACGTTTTCCGCATATTCCAAGTCAGGCAGTTTCTTGTCCGGGAAAATATCAATATCGCTATTTTTTACATGAGGATTAGGTTATCTTTATAAACGTTTGAATGGTAAAATGAAAAACAAGAGCTGGAAGAAGAAACTCTTCGGGAAACCACTTCTCAAGTTGAAGTCGTGTAACAGGTCACGGAAAGCATAAAATCTGTTTCAACTCAGCCAATACAGATTGGATAAGTGAAGTAATTTTATCTGGGACACTCTTCAGTGAGAGGTGGTGACGCAGAATTATACCGAATCAAAAACATTTACAGATAAATAAAAAGAGAACATGGGCCTAGGGGAGATAACTCCGCTCCAGAGTTTGTCGGAGAGTCATAATTTGTGCAGCGCCGCCTGCTGGATTCTCACGCTTATGCCCGGATTAGATAATCGGCAGATAACAATGCCCAAAGAGAGGTTTAAGTGAAATACCTGTCGGAATAATTAGTTTGCGACTTTTGCATTAGGACTTGTCACCTTCCTGGTAAAGCCATACGATCATTAATCCCACGGTCCCCCAGAAGTTTGCCGGTTTGCTTAGACCGATCCCGGACGTTATCTGTTCGTCACTCCCTTTGTACAGGGACAGAGGCAGTTTGTCCGGTCCTAAAGTTTCACGCGTTTTAGGAATTCGTGCTCCCTTGGTCAACTCTATTTGGTATGAAGGAGTAATATCTGTCCGTGCTTGTTTAAATGTAGGCCTAATTGGAAGGTCTGCTGCGGCCTTGATCTAACTAGGCTGCATCTTAAAGTGTTATGCTCAAGGATCACGCCGAAGCTCTTAAAATTGAACCAAATAGCTACTGAAATCTTTGATCACTCCACTTCAAGTTGACCTCAGCGGGCCTGTATTCCTATTGCGCAACCGCAAGTATGGATTATAACAGGGTTGTTAACCAAACTCGGTAATCCAGAACAACAACACAGTCTCGCCCGATATCTTTAACCGAGTTTAGCGCGAAAGGCTACTGACAAAACCGCCCACGATCAAGTCCCGTCCAGCTCCCGTGGATATCAAATTTCTATGGTAAGTGAAACATTTCCATACGAAAGGATAAAGCTGTATCTCAGAAGTTCTTTTTGAATGGCGGCGTTTTTCAATACTTCGTACCCGTGCCCACCCCCAATAATTTACTATATATCAAATAAACGCAATCCAGTCCAAACCTTTCCCAGACGATGTGGTCCTGCATTGTTCCCTTTCTTATTTTACTATCCTCTTAAAATCAAAAATAGTGAACACGACCACAGTGTTGTCAGTGTATTGCTGGATTCCAACTATAATAACACCTATTTCTAGGGTTTCCGCAATCACATTGATTTCAACAATTTGAAAACTTACCTCTCTCTCCTCTCTCATTTGGCATTCATTCATTGCACATTTATTTTTTTGATCTAACTAATCTAGGCTTAACATATTCTGCCTCTCTCCTTGGCTTAATTAACTTTTTTATTATGCTGATCCCGTTTCACACCTTAGCTTCTAGTTTGACGAGTAAAGATGGTTTTCTACTTCGGTCCAGACGTTTCTTTACCCCTGGCTGCCCTCCGTTGTACAAGGATTAAATCGACCCCCCACTAGAATAGTGGATCTACTTGAACAGGTTCAACACAAAGCCATTGGTGTGATCAACAACCCCTTCTTATTGTTCAGTCTGAAGTCAATTAACCGTCCTCAGGCAGGTTCTTTAATGTTTTCTTTCTATTGCCAATAATTTGGCTTTTGTTCTGCCGTTGACCCTTGTCCGCCCATCACGTTCTCAGACTCCTGGCCATCCTTACAAATTTTCTGTCCACAAATGATGTATTCTGTAACACTGTGAAACACCACCGCTGTTTTCGCTTTTCCGCTCAACTGCAATCCCTCCATGTATAAAAATAGTCAGCGGACTAGTTTTATGTGAATTTTCTCATAGTCCTTTTTCATAGCAAATCGTTAGACTATGGAGCTTACGGGTTATGCTAAAAATCTCGCCTTGTTTGATGGAAAAAACGCTATTTAACAGTGCTTCAATGACATATGTATTCAAGCAGAATTTTGGGATATCTTCAGGTTTCCTCTGACCAAGTTCATATCAGTGCACCAGGACCAACCTCACAGCCTTAGTATAGACTCGACCTTTGACGGACAGCGATATTTAGCATCGACGCTACAGATGTTTCAAGTTATTGAATTTCAGTTAAGCATTCTGCATACTTGAGGAACCCTCAGCTTGAGGAGTCGAAAGGCACACCCACGGTTTTTACAATGCATTTCAAAAATATTATGGGAATCATCCAGACAAACTCTTGCATTTTTACTACCTGATGTTTTAACATTCTGGGATTGATTGCCTTGTTATGGTGTTCCGAAAGCATGGTCTAAATCTGCGGTACATATGGGACGTAATTCAGCAAAGAATACTGCCCAGTTTCAAAAGGAACACAACATGGTAGATCAGATGAACGGGTTCGTTTTTCACGTTGATTGCACCGTCAGTTCATTTGAGAACAAGCAAAGTTTCATCATCTCTTTTCATTCGATAGGCGACTTTAGGACAGAGGTGAACTACATAAAAGACAGTAATTCTGACCTCATGCGATCTACAAAAATTTGACAAAAGTCTCTCCCCTAGTACTCATTAATACGTAATAAAATCGGTAAAACGGGTCCAAAAAGAAAAGTACTGGGAGTACAATCGCCTGTGTTTTGCAGGCATCGTCAACACACTTGATGGGTCTTTTGGCTCTACTACACTTTTTGGTACCACAAACGTAGAATGACACAAAATTAACGGTGGACAGAATAGCATTTCACAAAGTTGTGGAGAATCAAATCTGTCCGCTTACTTTCTAATGTCGAGAGCAATAATTTAAATTGATGTCAGCCAAATTTTCTTAACACCTTGTATAATTCATTTTATTTAGAGCAAACCTTAGCAACTAAGATTTGGATGATGTGCGTCCTGAATGAGTATGGTTGGTTGCCAGGTATTCAGGTAACCAAAATCCTCACATCGCTTTCGGTAAAGTTGGATAGCTAGCAGTATTTTTACCACTACAGTCGTGCGCCCATAATCCAGTCACTTCCAGAACGGATAGATTACTTAGCTTATGAAATGCAGTGAGACGTACAAAGTAGTTATCTAGGATCTGTATGAAGTTCGCTTATTTTAATCGAGATATCTTGTCAGCTACGCTAGTGCTGGTTTGTACGATGGATATTGTTTGCTAGGCTCCTGTTAGTAACCACGTTAGTTTGTCTATATGACCTCCTTGCAAACCAACTATTTCTCTAACTTTGAATTTCCCATTAAGCATGGACAGTTTGTTTGGAAAGCTTTAAAAGCAGTTGTATCCATGAGTGCATGCACCTGCTGTTCCGTTTGTGTAGTTTGCTTTTATTTTTATTTTCCGATAAGAGGCACAACATAAAATTGAGTCAAAATAAGCCTCAGTATTTGCGAAACTTCACTGCGGAGATCTTATGTCTCTCAAAATAAAACACAACCTAATTCACCAAGATCGAACGGTTTACTGTCTAAATAAACAATTAATATTTCATTCTCACAAGATGATATTGATACTTTTCCTTGCTATCTCGTGAGCTGTATAACATTACTTGAGTATGAACAGTGGCCTAATTTCAAAACTCAAATTTTGAATATGCATAACTATACATATATATTATATATATTATATATATGTATTATACATATATTATATATTATACATATGGCATTGGTTTGTTCGCTGAGCTGGGCAAGTTGATTGTAAAAGTTTCACCACCTATCGGGGTGACTTCGTCAGTGCTAACGTTTGCAA
Source organism: Fasciolopsis buskii (assembly GCA_008360955.1). Taxonomy (NCBI): domain Eukaryota; kingdom Metazoa; phylum Platyhelminthes; class Trematoda; order Plagiorchiida; family Fasciolidae; genus Fasciolopsis; species Fasciolopsis buskii. The sequence continues at coordinate 41,482 of LUCM01010088.1, forward strand.
TCAAACTGACCAGCTCAGAGGACAAACCAATGCCATCCCGTTGAACCTTAGGTTCGAGAAAGAACAGCATTCTCTAACTTGCTATTATATATGTACATATCACACAAGCCAGATTTTAGACTGCGCACCAAACAAAACAAGGTGCAGCGGCCGATGCAAGCATAAACATAATACGAGTAAAAGAAGAACGGAAAGCGAAAATGAAACAGCAAAAAGAGAGTTCCAAACAAATACCTTATTTTGTAATACTGCATGCAGATCACAGCGAAAAAAATGCACTGCTGCAGTTGATTTCGTTTCTGAGCCATGTTTACTGGGATTTAAGTCAGCTGCTAATTTTAATCCATGCTGTTTCAACCTGACAACCGAGACTGTCATCTAAGTGGTAGGCATTCTGCTAGCTTTCTTCACTCCTTTGGAGTGAAGAAAGCTCAGGGCCAGAGAACGCGAATCAAACTCGAGGCGGCCGGCATTCTCAAAATTTCACCAACCACTCAAAGATAGCATTGAAATGTGGTCCTTCCCAGCGAAAAGTCTGTCGGGCCGATCACTTGGCAGCCCAATTCGTTGTTGTTAAGGTTTCACTCCCACCAAATGTGGGCGATAGTAAGCTTCTACTATAACCAGGCGACGGATTTTCTGGTTTCGGAGGACACATGCTTTACAATCACGCACCAATATTAAGCTCATAATACTATTAAATGCTCTGTCTTTTAAGGAAGAACGATTTCATGTTGAGGCCACAACTGCTGGAAGTTAAAAACGTCGGTCTGATTTATGAAATGCGGATAGATACTTGCTCTTTCAAGTCGTCAATTCCTGTGAAAGTTCCCCATGTAAATGAAACTTTCGGTAGTTATCAGTCTATCCTTGCCAAAGTACGGTCCAGGTACAGGCTTTCACCAGTCCTGAGGTTGGACCTTACGATTTTGTGGTGCGAAGCGTATTCCGTATTCGGTTCTATTATTTGTCTATCGGTAATCCGTTTGGGTGTTAAGAACCACGAGTGCAACTTTGTCGGCTTGTTCTCACAGAAGATCAAAACCGCCATCTACGAAGCCCCCACTGTCCCTTCTGAGAAGTTGTCTCAGAATTCAAGAGGAAAGGCAGTATACGCCATCCTGGTCGAAATCCGCTGGGGACGACAAAAAACTGTCATGGCTTTCTGTAGACTCAGTCTTAAAAAGTGTAAAACCAGAGGACGTTGATGATTGATGTGAATCTTTTCCGGCAGTGTCTTTCCCCAACGAGCAATCTCACAAAGCTGTCTTCCTAAATGAATCAGAAACTGCTGTCATATCCAAGATCATGGTAATAATCGTCTAACTGTGAATTGGACTATGCTGCAGCATTTGGCGAGCGATAAATGTGATGGAGACCAAGCTGAATAAGACAACCTCTCCAAGGCTCATAGATTTAATTTTCTTTCCCTGAAGTTAATCTGCGCAGAAAAAATATGACAAAACCTGTTTGAGGACGGTTTCTCAAATTTTATCGCATACAGTTCACCAGTCTCTCTTAAAGACATGGTCTACGATTGGTTTCGTTCAATCAAGAGGAATCTCTTCCTTATCCCACAGTGTGGAGAACTTTTGCGTCAGTTCATTCATCATGCTGTATTATACGTCCTTGAAGCTTGATGTAAGCCGTCCCGGACCCTATGACGCTTGAACAGTGTAAACGTGTCACGGAATTTAGCTTCGCCGGGCGGGTCCAATGAAGTCAACCATTGGGTACGGCGTTCAGCCGGAGGCATGGCGGCTTGTGCATAGGGGCACCTAATAAATTACAGGTTAAAAAGTTCAATCCATCTTTTTGAACGATAACGAAAACCAATAATAGGAATGTCGTTGGGTTCCCTGGATGGCTCGCTAATCCCATACCCTCCAGTATAGTTTTTCTGAGATGGCAGCTGATTGCATCTGAGGAGTGCGTTACGACCAACGCTTCTTGTGATTTCTTCTAAGGCTTGGGATGAGCTTCTGAATCAAGGCCAGTCAGACCTGGTTGAGAATGAAAAGCAGATAATTGACCAGCGTAACCTTTTATACTATCGTTGATAGCGGTGACAAACACAAAGAACCTACTCCATTCAGATCCGGGACTAGTAGTGACCAAAAGAATAAATAACAGAGAAACTGAAAGTAGAATGAACTGTACTGGTCTGGACATTCATGCCAGTTTTGCTCAGGAAGGATTAATTCTACCATTTTTTAAAAACGGGGATTTTTGAAACATTATTCATGAACAATCGCCACCAAAATTTGAGGTTTCCGAAATCAAAATAGTCGATCAGAGAAACTGTATGTCCTGAATTTGGTACGTTTGGTTCTGAGTTAAGTAACCAAGATTAACAGTATTTAGTTCTTTGAACACTACCAAGGTTTTTAGAGGCGTTCGAAACTGTTTCAGTAACAAAGCTTATCTCTTTTGGATATCTTCCGAAACCAATCTCCTACTAGTGCTTCATTGCAGTCCGGGGTGATGGTGAGTTTGACGTATAACAGATGACAGCCGGAATTCAGAAAAGTCTGGCAAGCTAATTCGCACTGTACTTATTCATCACTAATGATTACACCACCACATTCAACCACATATTTGAGTTTGTTGATAGCAAAATTCTCCATTGTTCTTTATTTGATCTGATCTCTCCTGAATCATGGAACAAGGTTTTCGGCAGTACTACACTCTATGCCATCAAACTCTGACCTCGACGATGCTGATGTCCGCATTCGAACACTATTTTTACAAATGGCTATCAAGTGTTATTCGCTGAAGACTTCGTTAAACCATATCGCCTTAAGACCTACCGTGGGCTATTTGCATTATTTTATTTCTTAGTTTAATATCTTCGTCCGTACACATAAATGTTTTTGTTTCTGTGGCATCAAAAGTAATCAGCCTTCTTTCCCATGCGAGTATTATTCACAATACACATCATTTGCGGGCTTTATTCCATCCCACTCTTGAAAACTAGCCTTTATTGAACTAAAGTTACGTTTTACTTACCACTATTGATCGCTTTCAGTGCCCTGGTATCGTGCTGGATGGCAAATAGGCGGTAACTCTCAACTCCTAAGCAGTCACCCATCGAACATTCATTGTTCCACCATCCCCACACTATCGTTACCAGTTATCCCAGTTAGTGATTATTCCAATCATTATTCACTTGCTCAAAAATTTATTGGATAATGCACATTTTCTATCATGCTCCGGTGAGCAAATAAATTGATTTTCGTTTTCTTTAATTCCTGCTAGTTTGCCAACATTGCTTTTCTTCATTAAACGAATTTTATTGAAATAACATAGTTCCTAAGTACGACTCAGAGATTGAATCTCCCCTGATTATTTGTCTGCCTCATTTTCATGACAAGATCTAATAGTGCATTTTAATCCAAGGCTTTGATGCACTAGAAACATCTACCATCGTGAGTACTGTTGTATGTCGCGGATCACTGCATAACCACATATTATAATTCTAATTTAGGCTACTGGATACCAGCGGTAGTAGCTTAAGGCCCGGATACAAATAATTGGCATCGCTAGTGCACTGCTGTCTGCTCCGCCGCCCGTTAGCAGTGGACTGAAATTCGCGGTTAACGTCGACGAAAATAATCATTAAACTTAATATTGCACCGCAACTGTTCTGGTGGCTTTTATCAATCATCTTCTAACCATAATGTTTACAGTGACCACATTGATGTTGATTCGCTTGGAACATATCAGTTAAAAATGATTTCTACGAGCTGAACGTCAGTGAAAGATGATATAGTCAACGCAACAACCAGACTAAGATTTAAGCTCTCGTATTTTCGTACTCATTATGAACACAATTCATTCAAGTGATGGATATTTTTCTGTTGTTCGTGGATTTCTTAAGGAACCTCGCTCAAAATTCCAGACACTCAGTTGATCAATTATCAGACGAATTACTCAATCTATATGCGCAAGCGCAGAAGAACTGTAAGTGTAGGAGTTAAATGAATAGTCAGTATATAAATAGACGCGGATGCTCCACTACCCGTGATGGTATTTCAAGGATTTTATTGAGTGGGGAGACTGTTTAACAGGCCAAACTATTCAACATACTCTATCAACTATTCAGTCACCGTTTGTAATGCATGAGGACATCATACAGCTGTTTCATCTTTACTAGGATTCACCATCCGTGGGCAGCCATCACACTCGAAATTGGACGTGAACGTAGGGACGGAAACACCATCGAGCCAGCTATCCACGGTTTTTTGAAATGCGCCGTCATATGGCAACAGTCAGTTTCTGATTTGTTAAGTCATGAGTGGCCGACTCAAATGATATTGCTCCCTCATTGTGTTAGTGACAAGTTGAACAATGATGATGGACGAGGAACAACTTCGCGAGTAATATAATATACTAAATTTGATCAAGTCGGCGAACTCTGAAGACCATTTTCGAAGTACTTATCATACCAGTGCCCTCTCCAGGCAAGTCTTCTGTTGATGAGGATCGAGTGATCTGTTTTAGTTCCACCGGACTTCAAAAATCAGTAATGATTATTTATTAAAATGTGGTTAATTTCAATGAACCGATGGGAGCCTGACTGTTAATGTGATAGCTTAGGTTTTCGACCTAATCTTTCGTCCCTCGTTCATTTCCCAGTTCAGGCGCGTCGAATAACACCGCTAGCGATTCCTAGCAATGTGGGACAACTTTACAATGCTTCCATGTTTTCGTAATGGAGCATTGTATCATGTGATGAAACCAATAGTAAATCACAGTCTCATATCATTAAAACTATTCAGTTCAAGTGAATCTGACATACATCAACCGGTGGATGTGAAACATTCCTTCAAGTTAGCCGAAACTGAGGATAGCCAGTGAAGAATGTCATTTTCTAACATTCACATTAGGAACTAATCTCCTCTGCTTCCGTGTTATCTGCGTTTACAAATAGAAGATATAAAATTTTCGTGAACACGGTTGTGCTCTCAAATAAACCTATTTTTGTTCAACTGTTCTTTGTATTGCCTGTTCTGACTAACTGTTTTCATTTGTTTTCACTATTTTTAGTTTACATAATACACGCATTGGCACGCAATCGGATTCAACAGCTCAAATCCGCCACCTTCTTACTGCAGCGCGACCAAACAAGAACCGGTTTATGCCGCTTTAGGATAAGAGGAATAAGTCAGTCTTGTAGTTTAGGAAAAGCCGTATTTAGCTTAATCACAAGTGAAAACTTAATTAACAAGCCAAGAGATGCTGGTGAGTGGGAAGCAATGATGAATTCATCTATCTAGGCATATACTTCTTCATAAATGAAGGATTGTGTTTAAAATAACTGATTTGCTGATTATAAGGATCAAAATGGATTGGAATTTTGAATTTTTGACGAAAGCTGGTTGAGTCAGAAAGGAGATTCAACCAAACAAGATAAAAAAATGGACTTTTGAAGTCATTTGCAAATTTGAGACAGTGAGTTCCCTTAATCACTTTGAATAGAACGGATAGACAGCACAGACTGCGCAGCTGCAAGTGAGCTGGTGACTCATGAAAGACGTTTAGATAGGGCAGCCTCGTTGACTGCGTGTTGAAAATCAGTCTCTTGGTTGGGTAAAATGTCCAGTTCAGTCGATGTTTAGGTATTCTTTACCCATGCTTAAGGTCTTGGTAAGTCCCGTTGAATAGACGATCACACTAGAACTGTTGGGTTAATATGACTAGAATCGCTTTGCCTTTGTCTTTAGTGAGCATCGATGAGCTTGTCAAGATGTCCGTTTGCCCTGGGGGTCTTTATCTGGAACTCTTCCTTCTTCCGCGATTGCTGTTCGCCTCAGATGTTTGGAGCTCTACAGAAAAGTGTTCTTACTGGACCCCATTTCTAGACGACTGGTATGAAACTGGAAAACTGAAGTTATTGACCTCTCAGAGTTACTGTGGGATAGACCGTCTTTTTTATTGTTCCATCTACATGGCCAGTTGTTAGGATGTCTGAAACGATTATACCTTTGTCATTTTCCCCCGCATGGATAACTAAAGGGATTGGTTGCATTTTTCTTAACTGAATCTCACTGGCAAAAATTAAAACTCCATCAACATAATGGTGACGTTTAGTGAACTGAGCAATAGGACTACACATTTGACTTTCCAAATATCAAACGGAAGATAACTTCAAGAGAGCTACCTATTAAAACCACATCAATCCCCCTAAATAACTTTCCTCAAGAGTTAACGCATATTTTCAGTACACAGAAGAATGAAATACTTGATGTAAGGAGCGCGTAAGGTAAGATTCAGTGCGAAAGTTGCGCCCCAAACATTCCGTTGTTCCAAGTTGACATTGATAAAAAGTTAATTAAAATCAAGAAATAATATTTTCTGGGAATCCATTGGTATTTGGTGCGAAGGTTACGATACGTCAGATGAGTTCCTTATTCAGTGTGATGTGAGTTTTATGACGACTGAGAGAATGTTAATTTGTGTTAGCCCGAGCTTGGAGTACACAGGGTGTTTTTGGATTACCTCTCATCCATGACGCGTGTGAGTCGCCCAAAATGCCGAAACGGAAGATTCTTTTAAATTTTCTTCATCGCCGAATCAACTGCAGGTGATGCATTGAAAATGTGGCGGATATGATTCATGTTGATTATAGCCGGAATTGTGACAAAAGAAGCGAGAAAGAGAGAATTTCAATTGTGAAGGAGTGAATTAAATGGGAGATTTCAGAGCCATGGTTACAAACCTGAAGAAGGAGAATAGGTGCAAGTAAATGGTCTTCTGGTAGGCCAGCATACAAAACTAGCGGATACAATAAGACCATATCGAATAGGAAGGAAATGATCGGCTTCCTGAATAATTATGAAATACATCGTGCAGGAGCTGAATAATGTCCGATTGAAGTTGATTCCGGCAATGGGCGTTCGTGCTAAGCTCGGTCGATGTTTGAGATGTCCAACTAGATCGACTGAGTTTGTCCTTATTTGTTGAATGCGACCGACACGAGTTGAGTTGAGAGTCTGCAGGTCGAGCGTTGAACGATACAGACTAGCATTCACTTTTGATGACTAATAGCAGGCTAGTGAGCATGCATGACGTACTAACTTTAGTTTCTGCATCATTTACAGTTAATTATGCTTAGTTGCTGCAAATATCACAGTTTTTCGTTCACGTTGCTTGGTGGCATTTTTCTTCTCAGCTCTTAGTTGGGCCTGAGATAACCCGTGTTTAACACTGTCACTTCACGAGCTCGCTTTATCGTGGGATATTGCAACCAGCGTCACGGTCAAAACTGCCAATGGACCATTACAATTAGTAGACCGTTCAGGGGGAGTTAAAGTAATACGTTGATTTTTTTGATTCTGTCACGTCATCAGTGTAACGGTTGCACCATCTTACAAACTTTATGTTTCTGATGAAAATCACAGTCTCAACCAATCAACAAAATACAGATATGAAGTACCTGCAAGTATTGCGGAGCTTAGTGCTTTCGTCTTACATGTTCTGCAATTTGCGAATGTCTTTAATGCGGAAAACTGGAAGTCCATTCGTTTTAAACTCGAGTACCATAGTCGCGAACTCTAGCTGCTTCAGTCGGTCCTGTTTATTTTATTTCAACTTTCACCCCGATTAGTCAAGCAAAAATGACTAAATGAACTTGGAAAAGTCAACACGTCTGCCGTTATTTCTAATCAAACTTCTTACGGTGGTTTGCTTAGGTTAAAGCACATTTACCGACGGCCTCCGTCTTCTGGGTTCATTGAATCTTCTTTAGTCTCCAGTCCTGGCAACTCCCCAGTTCGCCTGTAACCATTTTGCCAAATCAGACCACTCTGCCTGTGCTCCAGAATGAGGACGAAAGTTTAGTTTCTCACCCTGTTTCCAGGCTTGCAGTCGCTCTGATCTTCAGCCTGTCATTTCTCTAAGTGGAATTGGCCTTGTTGAACAGTCCTGTTTCACAGACTTGATGCATCCTCACTGACGCATGACTCACCGGAGCAAAATAAAGCGCGGTTGCAATTTTGACACCAGCTCCTAACCTCACCTTAGAGCATTCAGTTAATTTTTCAGCACTCATGAACTTGTACTGCGGTCAGCAGTGGTTACAACTCAACTTTTCTCTTTGAATTTCGGGGTTTTTCGTTAACCGCTGATGCTTATTCACAAGTCATCCGTACTTATTCAGTTAATTACTCAGAGCACCAATCATTCATTAACGTTAGTGGTAGTGTAGATTTATTTACCTCTAACATCTACATTCGGCGTCTTAAACCATCGGTCCATTCTGTCAACGCCGGAAGTTAATTATTCTGTACCGCTAGGCGACAAGAAATAGCAGTGACATCTGTCTCGCTGGACCTCTGTGTCTCCCTCGTTTGTCTGGAAAATCATGTTCGCTCTCCTGGAACCAGCAAAGCTTGCAATAGATCAACTAGTGATAGGGGAAACCTTAACTCTAGTGCATTCTTCTACATTGGCCATGTCTATATTCAAATCGTTGAATATACATTTGTTCCTCCAGATCGATTGTTTAACCGAACGTTGATCGCCCAGCACGGTTGCCTTTTGCGCGTTGCTCACGCACACTCGGCTCGTGTGTTCCTGTCAAATATACTCAACATCCTACCGCTTCCGACTGTCTTTTCGTTGTACACGTTGAGTGTTTGGGTTGTCATTATTGCTTTCCTACAGAGCCGAGTAAGGCTGACGCACAAGCGGTCACAGCGGTTAAGGGCAAGCAAACGGAATACAAGATCCACTTTAAGAAAATCGGTCTTACAACTCTGAAAATTGTGATGACTATCGGATTATTGTGAACACCGGCTTATCACGTAAGCTGCTTAATACCGGAAACGGAAGATATTCTGCATCAGTTTCCTGGACCTACATTCTTCTCCCAGTTCTGCGGGTACTAGTGTCTCAGACATCCTTTAAGTTAGCAAGCGTCAGTAGCAAGGTTCAAAAGTTCTGGTATATTTTGCCTTTTGCCACAACATTTGTTATGTTACTATTAGGAGATAGAATGTTTTTATCAAATAATTCAACATGTGATATCATCGCTCAACTCACCATTAAGAAACCATGGAAGCACTGTACAGCTGTTTCGTCCTTGTTAGGAATCATCAGCAGTGCATATTCACCGCGGCCTTTGGCGTTGCAAATCACTGACGGATATGTGCAGCATGATGCAGTGAATCTGAAAAAAACCGTTCAGAGCCTGCCCGGTGGCGTAATGACTAAGGCGCTCGACTCAGAATCGTTCATCCCTGGTTCGCGTCCCATTTTGGACGAGGTGGATATGCACTGCTGATGATTCCTAACAAGGACGAAACAGCTGTACAGTGCTTCCAGGGTTTCTTAATGGTGAGTTGAGCGAAGATGCCTCATGGTGAATCATTTCATTATGCCATTGTGTCCGATTCACATTGTTTCTGCCCGTCAAAACAACATCGCAGTTCAAGCACTCACCAAAATAATCGCACGATGAAAATTAGCTGCTATGGCCTAGATGATTTTGTGGCCATAACCTCTGCTAATTCGGACATCTATATATTATCAAGCAAAAGCTTCACATACGTAATCTACCTAGTAGATGACCGAGATTTTTTCGCCCCATCCTGACCCCTTTCTAGCCTTGTTTCACGCACTCCGCCCTACATCATTGGGCAGAATGAACCATTTGTTAAGTTCCACTCAGCATAACTCTCGACCAGTTCCGTGCTGTTCTACGGAAAACACGACATACGTTTGATCTTCTCTGAAAAAGTCGTTGGTTTGGCCTTCCGTACACATATGCAGTGTCCGTTAGTTGTTTAAATTTTCGTCTGCCGGTGCTGTTTTGCATGCTTTTTAACCGAAACTATAGCTCTACTTCTTACTTGCATTGGAGATTTGTTGCAGTAAAACTGCTCTCCGGTACTTTGCTGTTATCTCGAACTTAACCTTTCAGAACCGAGATATTTTAATAATCAACGAGAGGCTCTGGGTGTATTATCAGCAACTAGTCAGTGTGAGTATCTGTCTAGTACACACTCCAGTTTTTACAGGTATTTGGCAAAATTCGCATCAATGTTTCAACGGTGGAATGTTGCCTACAGTACTTGAGATTGAAGCACCGAATGTCAGAGAGGTGAGCAGGCTGCATATCTGAGTGGGTAGTCCTTACAGCGTTCCATCTGGCAACAGTTTGATCACTCAGTCATCCTCAGTTACTGGATTGGATTCGATTGGTGGAACTAGGAAATACCATTACAACATCTTGTTTTGTTTTCATAACAGATGTAAGACAATTACATTACTACGTTTTACTGAATCTCACGGAAGTAGCGGTGGCGGTTTGTTATACATCAACGGCGGCATTATATCAACTGAGACGGCTAAGGCGCTTGACTCACAATTCTAACTGGAATGAGTCTGCTTCCCACTTCCGGTGCGATGGATATGCATTATTTATGATTCCTAACAACGATGAAGCAGCTGTACAATACTTCCGTGGTTTTTAATCCCAATTTGGATAGTGACAATGTAGGACGAATCATTCGGAAAACCAACTCAAATCTCCATCCACTGAAAACACCATATTACCTTCAGCTTGACTTTTACTGTTCTAACTTATCTAAATTTCGGATACCATTTCTTTGAGACAACGCACTCCTTGATTCGAACATACTGCTGATTTTATCGCATTTTAATGTATAGACTTTTGCGTACACTAAATGCTGTCGCATTTCAGTCAAAAAAAAACTTGAGGGGAAAAATAAAAATAGGAAAACATTTACACTCATCACGTTGTAAAATGTGAAAAAACTCATCGAGGGTTAATCATAGCACTTTATGATAGGTTGCCCGGGTAATCGGCAAAAACACAGCCAAGGTTTGTCAAAATACGTGCTAAATATGGGACAGTGGAGTTCCTATAGATATTGATTCTAGAGTGTATCGAACGAAAAGTGGATCGTGTGAGAGCGGCACTTTGGAAGGTCATTATACAGAGCATGCGTGGGACCTGAAATAATTTTGTATGCGAATTTCTCACAAGCTGATATCTGTTGATTACATAGATTTAGGAACAATTCATTTAGTGGTATGAAAGACACGGCTAATAATTGATAGCCCCCGGCGAATAATTTTGAAGTCTTTTTAAAATAAACCTGCACAAATAGCAGAGCAATAAAGAAGGATTGAAAAAAGACATTTATATACAAATCGGGATACGGTGCTTTATTTCACCTTGTAGTTTCGAAGCTATCTAATTTGAAATAACAACCGTCAGGGAGTTTTTACACAGGTAGATATGTGAGTGGTCTACTTCAGATTTTTATCAATAATATTTCCTAGATATTTCACAGAATCAACCCTGGTAAGAGGTTTTGAGTTGATGGAAGACGTTTCGGATGGGTAGGCTGGCCGAGAGAGAGAGAAAAAAAGACATTCGTAACATTTAGATGTGTTGAGATGTAAACCAGCTCGTGCAGAGAAATCGTAAACAGAAGATATTTTACTGGAAAAACTTTGAAAGTCATCGTTGTTCGAAGCGGCTTGAGAGAGGGCTACATCATCAGCATACTTAAACAGATGACAGGGTAAGCTAGTTGATCAGTCGCTGATGTAAGTAGAGAAGAGGAACGGTGAAAGAACAGCACTCTGAAGCAGGCCTGAGTTGTTAATCAACAGTTTTGAAGTTTTTCCGTCCATTCGTGTGCAGTGGGTTCGGTTAGTAAATTAATCAGACAGACATGCTAATAAAGGCATGTGACAACCAGATGTTTCCAGTTTGTGAATTAGAAGAGACCCTGGGATGAAATCAAATGCCGTTATGGTGGTGCTTGTATGGTGAGAATACCTAGGATGACACTGTGTTACGAGTACGTATAAACAACTTCGGACTTGCCAGACCAGAAGAAGTTTATGTATGTTGCAACACCGCCTCCAGTCTTCTTGTTCGAAACTCTGTCCCGCCGATGGAGTGTGAAGCCGTCTGTCGACAAGAGTGCATCAGCGATATCCGGGTTCAGCCACGATTCTTGTATGCAGATGACACACGTGTGAACATGGGTCGGTGACTGAAGTGTGAGGGACAGATCCGACGTCTTCGTAAACAGAAAGCGGATGTTGGTTTTCAACAACGCTGGAATGGACATATTGGCTGGAATAGTGCATATGGTAGCTGCCTGCTAGCCAGCACGAGTACCTCTTTTGGATCGATGAGTTGCAGCAATGCGTGATCCCAGTCCATGGTTTTTGAACAAAGGTAATTCTGAGCGATTGTAGCGGCCAACGGTGGACATATTCGAACCAAATATCCGACAACAAAATAACGAAATAGGATGACACAGAATTGTAGCGCAGCCAGTCAAAGGGCGCGCCCAGGTTATTGCAGTCTACCCGTGTGACCCAGACAGCTGACCTTTACTAATTACACTGCTTCCATGTCATTGTTCTTCTAGTGACCTTGGTCTATGCATGCAGGTCCACCCTGCTTTGCGTGCTGGCCTAAGTGTCGTTATATCCGGGCTAACCTTGAAATCTTGGGTTTCTCATGTTGCTCTGTGATATTCCACTTCGTTTGGACTGCTCTGCTCGTTTCTACCAATCCCTGTTCGTTCCCTCGGACCTTATTATCCTGATTTGCTGTGGTCCATGTAACGACTCGTCAACTATAACTGGCTTCCTTGATCTGGTGCATTTGCTTGTTCAATAGATACGTTTGTCGGACATGCTCTGCTGTCATCTTTTGCCTGACTTATGGATGTCGAATCTTGAGCCCGGATTGCCCACAATGAGGCCTGTGAACTTGTTGTCATTGAGTAACTTGTTTATTAGTGCACGTATGCTTTGGATATCTAGCCTTTTGGAGTGAACACGGTATTGCTTCCCTAGGAATCACTATTCTGGACAACAGTACGCATTAATGAGCCTGTGCGGTCGGAGCGGCGATAAGTGATACGCATTGGTGGCGGAAAGAAGGGAACCAAATATTCAAGCCAAAAAGCGGGGAGTCCTAGGCTCATCTGGTCAGAAAGTGGAAACGAGGGTGGTAACGGACTGATGGATATGAGCATGCAAACTTTCGTTAAAAAATTATGCATGGAACTAGTATTTTTAAAATAATTGGAGAATGCTGCTCGTAAAAGAGAATAAAAGATATGAGTACCGGGATGCAGAGACGGCTTTTTGGTGCAAATCAGTGGTATCAAGTAAGACATCCCGAGTTTGATGAGAGTTCTGCGAATGCCAGTGAGTGATCGGACGGATTATTAATAAGATTCTCGAATTTCATGTATGATAGAAGTGAAAATCGGCATGATAGCTCCGAGATCAGTATCAAACAACTGAACGAAAATTCAGGGGATTGAATGTGGTAGTTATCCAGATCAACCTTTTCATACCTGTGTAGGTCTACTCCCTATTTCCCTTGGACATTTACTCCCCTTATAGGTGAATGTATCCCTGGGGAAAAAGCAACGGTCCATGGGGTTTGCCTTGCTGTTTAACGCAATTCTGAACTGATTAATGAAGCATTAATATTGCTCAGTTCTTTACAGAATTGCCTGGTGTTTCTATATCTGTCTCAATTTGCGGAGTAATTGGAACAACCTTTCCCAATGTTCCAGGGGCTAAGATGTCCGATTTACTCGTCCTCTTTGGACTCAGTTCAACTTACACAACAATGAACATCATTGCGGATTTTTCCCAAATATGCGGACAATTTTTTCATATCAGTGGTACTGTAAGTATAAAAGCTGCTTACTAAATGCCTATAATTTCTGACTTGTGCATCCCCGGGTACACGTTGAGTAATGGAACACTTACAATCGGATGCCAGAGTGGATGTAGACATGCATCCCTAAAGGGGATATCTGTTTTTTTTTGTTTTTAGGCATGCTTTCGGTTACTTGTTGACATGAATAAGAGGAAGTGAAACTGCATTTGTTCTCCACCATCTCATCACATACTGTTCGGAGTTATCTTCCAGCAAGCCTAAACTATAACTCACTATCACTCGTTTTTGTGGTTTTTGGTCAATTTCTCCCGAAATCCAAGAAAACAGTTGAAAAGTCGGTAACGGGTGTGTGAAACATGGATTAGTATCTTCGGTAATTTATCCGGAGCCATGTACACAGGTACACAAATGTACAGGCAAAACAATACGTGTAAAAAGCGAATCGGTTTTCCAAACAAGTATTATATATTAGTGTAGTTCTATTATAAAAGTGACCACCTAATCACGGTACCTCAAGCAAATTGGGCTGGAAAGTGTTAGTCGCCGAATTTTCTCTAAATAACATGTTCAGTTCGCTAAAAAGCAACCAGACACATGATTAGGGTCTGCCCAGCCAGTTTAATGTGTCAATCTTCCACTGGTTTAGCAACAGTAGAGACAAAGGTATTTCTAATGACTCTTCTGCTAAAATGACTGCTGCATTGTGCGATATTTCATTCCTTGTTGTGATGACCGAAAATTAGAATCATGTTATCCTTGATGAGTGTCAACCAATCCCACTTCTCTATCCAACGAGAACCAATCAAGCGTGACCTCAACATATATCAAGAGACCAAATCGCTACTTAACCGAGCTGGAGCGCATGTATTTCTCAAGTTCCTAATAGCCAATCTCACTAAATGTCACTACGTCTATCCCTCGCTGTACTGTTCATATTCCAGCTTCATATGGAAAAGGCGGCATACGGAACGTGTACTGCATTATATGGTGAAAATATTATCCCATCAGTCCGATGTTCGGAGAGTGACATTCCGGTGGACACGATCAAGAGCTGTGAGAAGACGCCCGCAAACTTTCCATTTATTCTGGACATTTTGAGAGAGCTTACACACAAGTGCCAAGAATTTTGTGGAAAGCAGCTCGAATATCTTATTTTCGTCACCGAGGTTAGTTTTGGTAAATCATTCCTTGAGATCATTTGCTGAATTCCATTCTGTGAATCAGAAAGCCTATTGCAGGTATCAGCATATTTCCAACCGATGTTAATTGGCTAAGAGAAATTGGATTCAATTCATTCAGAGAGCTTTTAGGATCAGTAGTGAATGGCATTGTTAAGAGGGTTCTGAACTACAGTCGAATTGCACTGAGCCCTTTTATTTGCTTTGCGAAATAAAATATTTCGAACTGCGCCACACAACGTCCAACATTTTGAACTGACATCTATCTGACTGATTTCCCTCTCCTCTTCATCTCATTCAATGTCAGCCAATAGATGTACTATGCCTGGTTTCTCAAGTGTTCAAGAAAAGAAAAGTTGTCAACAGGAAGCTTGTATGCTGTGGTAAGTTTCGCCGAACAAATGGATTTAGTTCACATAGTCCACAGACAATTCAGGCAAGACCCGAATTCAATGTAAAGACTATTAGACTGACCCGAAAGTTAGGTTTGAAGTCTTCGGTTTTGAACATTACTACTGATCCAACAGCTTTGTCCTGCAGAAAAATATACAAGATGACCTGAAATTCGGTGCACTGTGCGGTCCATTATTCATTGCAAATAACATTCTGGTGCAATTAACTGGTGCAATCAAGTGTTCCTGGGCTATTATGCTCATAAGAGCAGGCAAATCCAAACGAATGCATTGAATGTTTTACGTAATGATTGGGTTCATTAGTGATCTCAGCTAGGGGCACCGTGACCGTTGCTAAATGATTCAGAATGGTTCATCCAAAGAACGTAACTGAGATAGAATTCCTGTTCGTTCTTGTGCTTCTCAGTTTGGTTAGACTCATTGCTTTGTCTCTTTAGTTATTTAATTTGCCGTCAATTTATTACACTCTTTTAGATATGTAGTTGTACGAGAGAAAATACCCCACAATTGCTGTCCGTTTTAAATTTTCTTCTTCCGGTTTGTACTAAATGCATCTACTTGTCAGCCACGACCATTTGATCATGGATATTTGACAACTAAAACGATCTCTACTTCCTTCATGAACATAAAACCCCATACTTATGATTATATATGTCCATCCTCGTAAACTTTCACTTTACAAGAGACTTTCACCTTATTTCTTCAGCTTTCTGACTCCGAGAATTTTTGATGTACCAAAAATATGCTGTACTTCCATGGTGTACTTTTGTGTTTTAAAAAGCCCAAGCCCCATTTGGACAACCTTTTTGATCTGCTAATTACCAGACATAAGAAACTGCTGGGTGTGTCAATGGGTCGAGGATTTGCTGACGTTATTTCGGAAAAAGGTTAAATCTTTCCCGTATGCAGTTGTTTTACAAGATGATGAATTGAAACTCACAGGACTAGCAATCAACGGCTTTGTCATACACGTTATTATGAAGTGGGCCAGTTTACTTCCTCAAAACTCTCGGTCGATAGCTTAGACCGGAATTGCAAATGTCGGTTGTTGAAAAACATTCAATTTTTCCGATAAAACGGCCTTCGACAATCATCGAGTAACGCACAGTTTGCTATCTGAAATTCTTGAGACACTTATTTTGAGCACTACTAAGGCACTACTTTTGTTGGAGATTTCTGGATGAGAGCGTAATCAACTGTTGCAGTATAATCAGCATAATTTAGGTGTAGAAGTTCAAAAAGCGACCCCAAACTCGTCCTTAGTTTGGGTAGGATACAGCAATTAACTAAGCACCTCAATTTACAGAATATAGAAGACCTGAACCAACAATCCGATGCGAGAATTGTATGGGTGCGACAATGGAGCAAAATGAGCTCGCAGCTGAGATCTAAACGGCAATTTTGATTACTTTATGAGCAAGAATCTTCAGACTCACAATACCAAACTCCAAGTATTTTCCTATCAGAGACAATAGAAATATTTAAATAGATTTACACTATCACACATTTTTCAATGTCATTGTCTGATCACATAAATTTCACCGTGATTGTATTGATGGATTCGTTTCAACCGCGTGTTGACGAAAAATTTACAGACGGATATTGGAGAATACATAAGCAAGGCGAAAGAATACACGGCAGCTTTAAATTCAACAATAGGACGGAATGCGAAGCGTGACAGTGTTCCAGGTGATCTTTTGTTGTCGTCAGACGATCACGGCGATTGTCTTAACATCGTCTTGGTTCTGGTCATTTGGAAGATAGACAGGCCAACCATTTCGGTCGCTGTGAGCACAACAATCTGCGGATTTATCTAACGCGCTCTGAGGTAAACTAATATTGATAAACACTGTGATCTAGATAATTTTGTACGATTCTTCAATTACTAAGAGCAGGGCATGTCGCGAAAACTAACTCCAAACGAAGTTACAGGATGTGACCTCAATTGCACAAAGAGTGTAAAAATTTTTCTTGTGTTATGTTACGTGTACGGAGGCGTTGTAAATCCGGTGTTTTGCTAACCTGCGCAACTGAGGACTGAATAGACAAAATTGGACGCTCTAAAATGGTTTTCAGATTTCGATTCTAAAATATAATCAGTGTATATGAGGCTAACATATAAGTAAAATGTGGATGGGAACTACCATTATTCAACACAAATATGGGTGTAATCACTTCGAGAAATCGACTGTCTTGCTTGCAAAGAAACCGAAGTTGAGTTTTCAGTAAAACAAGGCAAAATCGATGCGACTGTTACTCACAAATTCATCGATAACTGTGACCAGAGGGTAAATTTCGCATGGAAGTAAATGCGCAAACAGATGTACTACTGTATATAAGCACGTTGAACATCGCTCTGCTGATGTGAACCGGAATCTCTAGTTTTTAATCAATAATGATTAATTCGTGCTTTGCTGGCGCACAGTAAGAGACATTCATTAGTAGACGAATCCTCTGGAGGTGACCCAAGTAAATAGATGGTTTTGAATTGGACTGCATGATGTTATTTAATCGGTGTTAGTAGTAGAAGATTAACAGTTGTCGGAACTTATTCACGATATGGTTTCAAAGCTCAGACTGCGATTAGAAAGTCAATGGAAAAAATGTGGACCTTTTCCATCCTTGTCAGAATTCCTTAAATTGGACATCTACCACACTTGCTCCCGGATGTGAACCGGGAACCGGTGATTATTGGTCATAGTTCTCAGCTATTGCGCCAGTCCGGGAGGCTCTAATTGGTTGACTAGAACTTCAGTGTACATAGTCGTTCGTCCCGGGTTTACATTAAACCTTCTAAGGAGTGGAGACTCACTGTTAATGATTCCTAGCAAGAGTGGACCAGTCACAAAGCACTGCCATTGATTTAGGAATGAACGAAGCATTAATGTCGCTAGGTGAGCAGTTTCATGTCATCCACTTTGGTAAGTTTATTCTCCGTTTGATCTCGCAGTAAAAACATGAGTCATATTTCCAAACTTACGACGCTACAGTACACATGTTTATTCGTGTATTGTGGAAGCCACTAACACTATGTATACATTGAGCCCGAAACAAGACTAAAGAATTAGTTAGTGTGAGACGTACAACGCAGTCAAGGCTGCTGACTATTCTGAGCTTCTGCGCTGTTTTGTCTTTACTCGTTCGGTATCCCTAACTCGATGTTCGATAAGCCCGGTAATACAGTTGTTCGCTCATTTCGCGAGTTCCTGCGGAGGTTCGATTGACAGTATCCCCGGATGAGTCTCATACATATAAATTCCGCAAATACTAATGTTTTGTCCCCATCCTGAACCTGGTGATGCATCCTAGTCTTACAAAGTAACACACCAATTCGTTTTGTAAGTGATTGTTAATCTATACGTAAGAGTAATGAGTTTGACCATGTTGATTATTTGCAATGAATGTCAAATATGCCAACTGCCAGATCCACTAGAATCATTCGGATCGTGACAGATGACTTCATTGCTCCTACTTGTTAAGCCAAGGTGTTTGTATGCCTGACAATCAGGCTTTAGTCATTTTTATCAAGAGCTGAATAAGAAATGAAGAGTTAATAACTCGCAGAATGAGGCTAGCTCGAGCTTGAAATTAGACTATCAGATGGACCTAAAATTCGGCATTTACTGAACAAGATGGCAATCCAGGAATTTAGTCTGGGTTTAAGAAGTGCTAATTATTATTCCAGCACTCGGAGTTCCACAACTTAATCGAATAGCCGCATCGACCAATCGAAACCAAGGCCTTCAGAGACATTGTTTTCCGTGTCCAAGGCGATATAAACTCCCAACCAAATCAGCCAAATGCGCTGTTAGATGAATCCGATTCTGTTCATGCAAGATTTGTCGAACACAACTCATGGAAAAAAGTTACCTGTTTAAATCACCCAATAGCAATTGATTTATTGTCGTTTCTAGAACAAACTGAGCGGAAGGTGCACAAAATATAGTTCCAACAGTTGCACCGACTTAAACCAAAGGGTTAATAGTACAGTTTAAATTAGTGTATTCCACAAAACGCTGCAATCGCATTGACTTTTGGGTCAGTTTCAAAATATTTTAGAACGTCCGTGAGATTTTCAACCAAAAATGACCCAACATTCCCAAGCCCTGGTTGATATATGTATGATATGAACATAGAAAAACGGGAGAAAGACTGCAAAAAGAATTCGAAGTTTATTTCTCTGTGATCAACTAAAGGTCCTGGAGGTATTGGTGACAGATAGTTCACAACACAAAGGGAGAATTCTGAGCAGTCAGACTCAATTCACAAAATCAAAAAAGGGAGGATAGTAGCAAAACTAGAAGGTCAAATCCAAGCAAATCTCATAGGGAAAATTCCACTCAGATTATCCGTCCAGGATGATTATAGACACAGGAGATATATGGACCGCCGAAGTTACACGACATCCGTGCTTCGTGACAAATTAACCTTTACATGGCAGTTATTCCGGCACGGGATTACCAGATGACTGGAAGAATTCGCAACCGGCTGGAAGTGGGATTAGCTCACTTTCAAATACTTAAGGTTCTAAAGTAGGATGATTCAAAGTTTCCTAGAGAGCCATCCGTGATGCAGATTCCTTTGTTTGCGAATTTATCGCTGAATGATATCAAACTGATACCGTATTCCGGACAACAGAACAGTACAAACTGAGAATTTGTTTACCCTGTAGTGAATTACAAATCCGGCAACAGCTTTGTGCATTAATGAGATTTAGACATTTCAGCCAAACTGATGTAGAAATCGATGGCATTGCCTGGATGAATCTTCATGAAATCATTACTGCGCACTTATTTTCTCCCGACATGCAAAAGCGACCGGCGACGGTCAAGCGGATAGACTTGTGGCGTTTGGACGTGAACGTTTCGGATTCTAATCCTCGCGTCGCCGATCAACTTCCCCACTTGGTTGCTGTCTGATGGAGGCAGCCCTTTCCTTGAAAAAAGATGTACATTGCCATTTCATTGATAAAAGAAAGTAAAAAGATGAAGGAAAGAATAAGAGAAGAACAGTGGCTGGAACTTCATCTATCCCGATATCCTATCGAGGATATATTTATGCTCAGTAACCCCGGTGATTGTGGGCAACGATTGCTTATCAAAATGGATAAAATTCATATGATATGCTATTTCCTCCAGTGCATCAAGAAATTTCTATCTGACATCATATCTCGGGCATTTACATATGTAGGTTATTAGATGTACAGTCACTCATAGAGCATAGTTATGCCTGAAGCACAACGTAAACTTCTAATATGTGTTGGCGTGGCAACAAAGGAATCAAATGGATAATATAACTCAGTAGGATGTTTTAATGAGACTGTGTAAATAAGAGAGCTGCACAGTGGAGCAAGTAGAAAAGTTGTCTGATAACAAGCTGGAATTAGGTAAAACGATCGAATACGTCCTACGATCCAGGTAATTTCAACTACTTTTAATCGGACTTTGCTGCTAACATAATCCAGATATCAGAAATTTCCTCCCAATGACTTCCTGTGTGATCACCAATTTTTTATCTTATTCAGCGAACGAGAAATAACGGTGTTTTTAGAGACAATAAAAGCGGGTATCGCGTGACCCTTGTGTGGTCTAACGACCAAGGGATGTGGTACAGCATTAAACATGTTTCTACTTGCGGCTTTTTCAAAAGCTGCTGGATAATAATCTGTAATAAGCTTACCTGATATGATTTGCTAGAAAATAATTGTCGGCTGCTGTTGTCAGTTGTCGTTCCAGAATTCCCAACACTTCATCACAGTTGCCTGGAGCTGTGATGAATGCATTAGTCTTTCTGAAAATTTGTCATTCCCTTTATCTTGCCTGCCTTCGATAGCAGTAAATCGCCACGCAAATGAATCCAGATATTCGTTTTATTTTATAGGTATTCCTGATAAATTGGCACCAGCTGTTCCGCGATTCTACCT
Organism: Fasciolopsis buskii; assembly: GCA_008360955.1. Taxonomy (NCBI): domain Eukaryota; kingdom Metazoa; phylum Platyhelminthes; class Trematoda; order Plagiorchiida; family Fasciolidae; genus Fasciolopsis; species Fasciolopsis buskii. The sequence continues at coordinate 62,695 of LUCM01010088.1, forward strand.
ATGTTTTTGGTCCTTTAGGCTAGATAGCTATCGAGTTTATGCTTATCACCTAAATTAACACACACACACACAGGAGTTGGGCATAATGTCCTTCTCTCGTACGTACACGAAACATGTTTCGTTCAATGCAAACGTTCTTTACACTCATACACGAAAGAACGCTATCATGTTCTAATTTCATGATGGCGCTCGCTTTTCAAAGGTCATCGTTAAATGTGTTTATCAAATCGTGGGTATCGGTGAGTTTTGGAATAAATGCCAAACATACCGTCCGAATGACGAGCACGCACTTTCAACCTTGAAATCGTGTCATTCTAGTAGGCATTAATGGAGCTTAGATGGGTAGTATATTGGTCAGACGATTTCTAAAGTTTGAGCCTTTCGCGACCAGATATTTGTGTTTGTAGTGGATACTTGTACAGTAAAAGTAGGTTCCAAATGCATTCCAGGATTAACTCTTCAGTTGTTGACACTTATTCCAAGGTGTGTGTTGTTTTTGGTCGAAGTATTGAAATAAGTGATGTGCTGCCTCTAATAGTTCCACAATGGTGGATAATGAATAAACGTTCTGCAAAAGTGCAATCCTCGGTGCGCGGTTGTGTTTGCCTCATTTGATCATAACAGGCGAATCCACTCCGTAAGGTATCGGTAAGGTACCCTGCGATTCACTGAGCCGTGGTATGAGAAGCGTAGAAACCCATGCCAAGTACAGTGCAGTCTCAGTGGCTATTGTGCGCATTGAACAAAAATCGTCTTAGACCTGGAATCTGTCTGTAATCTTTTCGAAACCTTGGCCATTTCAGTCCCAGTTGATGCCTTCTGCTTCCGTATCCTCAACTGTGACATAAAATTGCCCTCGTTAGGCGCAATTATTATGGGTTTTATTTGTTTTTCAACATTCGATCGGTTCGCTATAACATCCTGTCTCGTTATCGCATTTGGACAATGACAGCTTACGGTTCATTGTCTTTTTTTAGGATAGATTCTATGTGTTACTTGTTCGGAATATTTGCTATCTTGTGATGCGTCTGATTAACTCAGTTACTCTGTTGTCACGTCAACACATGAGAAATTTATGTTACATATCCTCATAGAAAGTACGAACCCGTGTATATTTATGTGTAGACGAATGAAGGGATGTATCAGGTAGAAATTTCAAAGCGCTGCAAACTTTTTCATGAATAAAATTTGTCAGAAAGCCGCACTAATGTGTCGGCAAAAAAGAAACCTATCTTGGCGAATTTTCAAACATTTACGCTACTTTTCCGGGCTCGAAACAATACATTGTCAGGATTTTGTTTGAGCTACCCTGGTTTCGTTATTGTGAAACACAAGGCCGGCATCATCTGGAATCTGTTTCACGGAAGCTGTGAAATTTTTATGATTAGTGAATCATTGGATGATGAAGCCATCCTGAAAAAAAACAACGAGCAACTGGCAGCCTGCTAAATGTTATTCGGAAATACCCTAAACAAAAGTGGAGAAATACAAACTTTTAATGTGCCCGAATCTCTATATTGATTTAAGGGCATCAGTCGGGTACTTGACAAATTCCTGAAAAGCGCTGTCGGACAAGCTTCTGTTTTCCTGTGCCAAATCTTACTTTGTTAATGATCGCAAATGGGGCTACTCGACCTTCTCTGCAGGCGGAACAAGAAGGCAAATAAGTCATCGACAAATAGAGCCTGTCCACATATGGTCACAAAAGACGAGCAACAGTGGTTTCACGTCACTGGCTGCATCCGAAAAACGAACGCCTATAAATTCATCCCCTGCATAATACCTTTTAGAAAACGAGTATTGCTTCATCGGCAACAACAAAAGCCAGGTGATTCCCTGGTAATACATACATCTCCCAAGTTGGAAAACTCCGGGGCGAAATGGAGGATGCGAACCACTGCGGAGATCAAGAGAAAGTGAAATTCGAGTCTGGAGCTTCCCAGTGTCAACGACTTCCAGATGTCCTCAGATTTTTGCTTGAATCTTTTGATCCAAAGGGTAGTGAGTCGAGCATAGTAACTTCAATCCTACACCATAATCGCAAGTAATTTTAAGTAACATATGAAGTGCCAAATCATTCACCAGCACCAGCCATTTGTAATCCACCGTCTGGCTGATGTACCCAAAGTGAGCCGTTTTCCTATCTATCTCTAGTTTGATAACAAACATTGAAACTAACATGAGTTTGTCTACCTCTACTCTTGAGCGGTGCTTGTAATACTGTCAACTGACTTTCTCTTCTCTTGTCCAGAGAACAAATACCGTGACTGCGGTAGATACTGTGTAGAGATGCAGCCAAAAGCCGATAGACGCAGTGCGAATCGATGCTTTCCGTCTGTGTATTCAAACCTTTATGGGAGGGAATTTTTCTCAAATAGGACTTACCTTTTTATATCTTGATCACACTTTTTCAGCTTGACGAACCCCAATACTTCATAGGATGCGACATCACCTTGGATAGCGATCCTCGTTGATTTGAAAAGCCGATTTCATCAAAGGATATCCGTATAAATAGATTATTTATTTATTTTAATCTATCAATAGAGTAAAGGGCATACAACAAACATGTTCTGTTTCTTGCCGGAGTATTTCACACAACGGGGCCGATGGCTCAAAGTATATAACACTTTAAATTTGTCATGATGAAAGTCACTAACAGTGTGCTTTTTATGCCTGACTATCCTTGTTTTTACAACCTGGATCAATGGCAGACAGATACAGCCTTTTTCGTCATTCAGCATCATTCACGTTCAGTTAGCCATGTGTACCCAATACCTTATGGACACCGGTTATCGGTTTGCAGTTACTGTATTTCTTTCAGTAAATGATGGGCACGGTCTAGGATAAGATCCGCTTAGAGTTTTTGTAGCCCCACCTTTCATTATGGGGTCCCATACTGTTCTGGGCGGCTGCGACCTGGGTTGCAATAGACAAATACAATTCTGCTGAAATAGCAGCTGGTGACAGAATTCGCACTGAACTACTTATCCGCCTTACTGGGTTACGTAGATCTTCCGTGGCGTTTTCGGCTGAGGTTTACATTGTCTAAAATATCAACATATCCGAACTTAAAAAATATCCATTAAAAACCGTCCAAAGCTATTAAACGGCGTCCAGCTTTGACTAATTTATGGGCAGATGATGCTAACCGACGGTGATATGATCAGCACAGTTTTATTCGAAACATGTAAGTGACCTTAAAATGAATCATTCATCAACAAATAATTGTTTTTCAAGACTGTCTTCTAGTGCACTCGTGTGGGATAGAACTACAAACATCATGTCCTATTCACCCGGTTTCCTCATGTTCGAACTGCCCAAATGAAAGTAACCACAATTCTCTTCCGGTGACCGTGACTTGTGGTGAAATAAGAGTGACTGTACCAAACGAAAACACAAACCACTAACAATGTACTACAGAATGCAGTTGGTTTTGGCAAGCGACTCGAATTATCTATGTGTAACATTTCAACTAGTAATCAAGGTTTCATACACACTATTATTTCACCATGTTTGTAAATACCGTTATTCTGTTTTTGGGCTTCCGCGCACTACATTCCATTTTATGTTTAAAAGCAAAGTATTCGCAAAGTCGGCAACGATTACTGTAATAAAACGTGAAATGCTATGTGAACATTCTTTCAAACTGTCCGCAGGGTCACTATTACTGCAACCCTTTAGCGTCACTAGCATTGAAAAAACAACCCTGGCGTCAATAATGCACCATACCGAGTTGCTCTGTGAACTGAATGCGCTAAATGGTATCGACCAACTGCCACTCGAACTAATTAACTTCGCATGTCATGAGAGCAATTGTGTTTAGTTTATTCAACCACGGAAATACATTGCAGAAGCCGGGATAAAGGGCAGCATGCGGTTCGGTATTCTAGTTGCGCGAATAGTGTTTTTAATTTTCTACTCTACTTGCTTCTGCGAACCTGCAGAGTCGATATACACATACAGAGCTATGAAGTATTTGAAAATCGACCTACCAAATTAGTCACCCCGGCTTCCTCAAAACCCATTCAATCGTGGATTGTGGAACTGATTACCTCAACCTAGTGTTGGTCTGGTGTAATTGCAGATCATTTACAACAGCTGCACAGCAAAAGTGATCTAAATAGAGTATTTTCCTTCAAATTTGCAACGGTTCATTAATGCGGTTTACTATTGGATTTGCTCTTTTTCGGTTTCGTTAGGCATTGGGAGCGGGAGTCACTTCAATTATTACTGTTAACCTGGCAATTATTCAATAAACCCAGTCTGATCTGCGCAAGAATCTGCTCCGCGAGTTATCTCAGTTTGTGCACCTGTATTTGTGAGTCCCATCATTCCGATCACCATTGCACAGCATGCTAAAAATAGCAAAGAACATCAAAGAATGTATCGCACTGGTTTCACGATCAAAACGTTTGAAGACCTTTACGCGAGAGATAAACGATGGACATTGTAAAGTCAACTGTGTCAGCAAAAGTAGGCTCATAGTGATGTGCTGCAGATAAATTACAACGCATGCGCAATTACATACAGAAGTACACACGGTTGTGCGATCCACCTCTCCTAGAGGTCCGCTGTGATTCACTGGAAAACTTTTGAGTTAAAGCATGAACCCAACCAAGGGTCACTGTTCGAGACGAGTTTGCCTTAATTACCTCACCCACAGTAAGTCAATGTATGGGCCCGTGGATCGAAAACGGACAAAATGGCGTTAGATATTAGTGTGAGAATGTAGATCCGTTTGTTGACGGTTAGCTCTCGAGAGTTCGGCCTGCTTTACCGTTATGTAAACTGGAAAATCTGAAAACTAATCACGATCAATTAAGAAGCATTTGCCATTTTCCACCCAACGACAATTCATTATAATTTTCTCCCTTCCTTCAGAGTTTAATTCCTCAGATCTTTACTTCATTAATGCAACGGGGATAATCACGTTGCGTGTAATGTGCGGCGGAATATTTTGGCCGAAAGCCCAAGAGCACCCAGTCTGAAAATCCTGTACATACTACCGCAAGACCGCGATGGACAGCAGTTGCTCCCGTTTACTGTTTTTACGTGTCTTTCATTGACTGTAGGTGATTCCCAACTAAGTATCTTGAATCGCTCGGTCACTCTAATACATTTTGTAAACCTACAGTTATTTTAACTTCTACAGGCTCCAATTTTTGCCGACAGGAGTAGAAAAATACTTTATCATTCCGTTCTCAATAACCTGATGACAATTTCGACGGTTCCGAGGAAATATGGGGTGAATGAATTTGTTTTTTTATTATCTACTTTGCATTCAGTGTTGCATTGACTGTGAAGCCATTGCTCTTCATCATACCAGAGCTGTTTCGGTCAGACTCACCCCGTTGCCTATCTGCAATTTTGAGGGCCATTATCCCACAAACATGATAATCCCTCGAGTTTAAAATGACAACTTTGAAAGAAGACTGCCATTTAGCTTTCTTGTTATTCATCGTGAACCAGCAGTGCCGCATTGGTCAACCATGAGAAATAAAGGATTACGTTTGATGATAGTTTACCATTTACAAGCAGCGGAAGACTACTTGAAGTAAATCCAAAGGCAAACATCATGTAGCCCACTGCCATTACCGAAATTTGTTTCCAAAATACAGGCGTTGGTAGCTATTCAAAACGCTTTGCGGTTGCCTTCAGAGAACATTCATAGAATGATTACATTTTCCTCAATTATTTACTGACTTTTTCGACCAGAAGGTAGCTTATATAGTCGGTCTGACTGAACAGTGATCCATGCGAAATCAGATGAAAGAAAAATTACTTTCGCATCCTAATCTTTTACAGAGTAGGGTATTCGTTCATTGTCAGTGACTGCCAACGAAAACAAATGCTCTTCCAATGTAGACGTGATTCACTTGTGAAAAGTCTTCGTCCTCGGCGGGATAGTAACCCACACACGAATGCAACCTGCACAAATGCACGGCGTGTGCTCTGCCATCTGATCTATGAGGTCAAGCCAAACGAAGTTCGCATAGTTTACTAAGGGATCAATGGTTGTTCGCTCAAATTGAACGAACATACGGAATCCACCACACTGAACTTTCGGTAATTTGACTCAGAGAGCAAGATTTATCTGTGAATCAAACCACATCCACTGGTTAGAATTCCCAAGCACAGGAAATCTCGATCAACTAGAGGATGATCAGAATAATATACACCTACAAAGTTTTTGTAAACAGATAGGCAGAAACAATGACAAATGTTATATGTATACGCAAGTCGTTTAAAGGAAGTGCTTGCTGAGTTACACAGAACAATATTGCACCTCAAGACTTGTCACGGAGATGTGGATTCGTTCTACAAAGAAGCAAGTGGTTATCCTCCGTGAAACGACAAAATCGGGTTGTATAGGTCATGAAAGCAATCCGTTTCCAATTTACTAAGTTCCGAACCAAATCTGACTTATCTCATTATAGTAAGCAAATTCACACAGAAATAAATAATCACTATACTGAAACTTCTGATTCAGTTTAGACTAACCTTTTGTTTGGAAATGCAAACCAATTTGGAGAGAATAATATTACTAGACCTTTGAGAATGGGATTGTTTGTTTTATCGCTTACGATATCGGTACATTGTGTTTGTCGTCTCTGCAACTGCCCGTTTTACCATTACCACGACTAACAAGGATTCAGTGTCACATGTGCAGGACTGAACACGAACAACGGCCAAACAGAGTCGAGTTCATCGAATCAATCAGTGTTCATTGCAAGTGCACAGAAAAAGTGCTAATACAAACGGTTCTGACCAATTACAAAAGCGCATTTTGACCTTTGTTTACATCAGATCAAAGCCGAGATTTCGCCAGTCCCTTGCGGTCTGGAGGGAATTCGGTCCACTCATAAGCGACGAGGATTGGTGATCGAAATGAATTCACAGTGGTGCAAATTGGCTGTCATTCTTTTGCTTCTTATCCAACTAATCACCGGTTTGGAAATGTTCGGTTATCAAAGATCAGATAAAGACGGCGAAAATAAGGCTGCACCTCCACCGGGAATTAAACAACATCCTTTCAACGCGGGACTCTGGAATAAAGTTCCAGTTGCAAGCCTTGGCGACAATGATGAGAAAGTATATTTTCAGAGTTATTATTTCTACTAGTTATGCAAATTGATGCAAAATATAGTACGTATTTGAATTGAATCTGTTTTCTGTCATGTCTGGCTCCACTTGGTCTGGTCTTGCTTACTTCCGTGCAAACACAGGTTTTTGCTCTCTGCGAAGTATCTCGTTAATTCCACCTTGAGCCATGCCAATGACAAATAACTGACTAAAATTTAGCTGACGCGTGAATTCTCCTGGAGACATAAAATAGTCATTTTTGCTATGCGTTGGCTTAATGAAATTTTGAACAAAATAACATTGTTGTCATGCGGCATAAACTTTCAAATTAACTGCTGGACAAAAACAACCGTTTTGATTCACAGGAGAAAGCCAAAGAAATCCCTTGGCAAAGACGGAATTCCGTCTGATACCTTTTTAACTCGTCTCAGAACTCAAATAGGTCAGTTAATCATTCTACATCTTATACGGAAAGCAAAATGATAAATTTCCCAAACTATTCGTCATATAGTTTCAGCGTCCAACACACCACTGAAAATGGACGAAATACTGTGAAATTTATTTCTATTAGGAATCATCAGCGCATTTCTATTGCGCTCCAAATTAGATGCGAATCCAACATGAATTACTGATTTGAACTTTTTAGCGCCTAGGCTATCGGGGCTGACACCTAATGGTTTATCGAACATTGAAACTGCAGAATACAGCGTTAATTCCATCATTAACTTTGGAAAGTTGCAGGTTTTACGCGCAAGCTAAACGCCTCATATGGTAAAACGACTTCTCCGTAAGGAACGTAGGTGTTGCAAACAACCTCACGGAAATCTACTGTTGCATTGCTATCAGTAGTGTAGAACTTTATCTAACTTCAGAATGGTCCATGGCCCTCAAATTGAAGCCGCTCATCTAGCGCGCCGTTTTAAAAGTCCAGTGGCTGACCTAGTGCCATATAGCATGATGCGAAGGTTATGTGAACAATTGACAGTCAGACAAGTTAACCTAACATTTGAGTCATAATCGTTCGTCCCAGGTTGGTGTCTCAGTATGGGCCCGGTGAAAATATATTCTGATGATTCCTAACAAGGGCAATAC
>LUCM01010088.1:71492-81805 GCA_008360955.1 Fasciolopsis buskii
ATGTGTATAAGAGACAGGCTATCAGTAGTGTAGAACTTTATCTAACTTCAGAATGGTCCATGGCCCTCAAATTGAAGCCGCTCATCTAGCGCGCCGTTTTAAAAGTCCAGTGGCTGACCTAGTGCCATATAGCATGATGCGAAGGTTATGTGAACAATTGACAGTCAGACAAGTTAACCTAACATTTGAGTCATAATCGTTCGTCCCAGGTTGGTGTCTCAGTATGGGCCCGGTGAAAATATATTCTGATGATTCCTAACAAGGGCAATACAGCCCGACATTATATAAGTGGCCTCAAATGGCCGTTCAAATGTTAACACTCCATGAAAGCACCAACTCTTCTACTTGCGAAAGAACTATTATTGACCATACCGATGGGGCAGCCGGCGTTTTGCAATTATTCTTTCAAAAGTTAAGTCGAGGATTAATTTGCAAAAATTCACCATGTTTGAGATGATATTTAAATGAAAGGCGTATTTTAAGACAATGCTGCAGATTACAACAACTAACAAATGCTTGTTTATTTGACTTTTGTCCAAAACTTTGCTGTATTGGAGACAGTCAATCTGTAGCAAACTACGACTAGATATCACATTGACACTGGATCACGAAGTGGTGTAACGGGTTTCAACGAGGTGTACAGATAGTTTATGTCAAGCGAAAGATTCATTTAGGCTTGGAAGGTCAACGGACACAAGCCTGATGAATATGCTTCTCTCTAACTAAAGTTGGGATGTTGATGTCAGCGAGTAAGGCAGTAAGAGAAAACAGGTGGACGAACGAATGCTCCAAACAGATCAGCTTTCATTTATGTAATTCACGCTACTTAATGGACAAGCTTCCAATAGAAACAAAGGTTTTGGTGACTGAAAACAATCGTTCTTCGGCTTGGCGGGAGACCGGGATGCCCGTTGCATCCAACAGAATGGACGTGAGCAGTTTGGCATTGATCTTACTTTTATGTTTCTCATTCGACCTCGGTCTTCTGACGCAACCGTCTCTCTGTGTTCAGTCTGCATATCCATCATGCAGTCTTGTGCGACAAACCTCAGGAAGGTTCTTCGTATGCACTTTGGCCACGTTCTGGTATTGAACTGCTGCCACACTTGTGATTTAGAATTTTGGGACAAAGACTCCTGTTATGATTTTCAAAGAAACATTCTCTCTTCACTGCGGGAAGCCGCCAATTACCACTCACCCAAATGATCACAGTATCCATTCATTGAAGAACTTTGATAACTTCGTTTTCTGACATAGATCCCGTAGCAGGTGCCAGGAAACATTGCAATTAGTTGGTTTTATCTGGTGGTAAAATTAGTTGGAGGTCAGAAACTAAGCCAACGGCGCTGTTTAATCCGAAGAGTTCAATTCATTTGGGTTTCTTGAACGCTTGCACATCCTACAAGACAGGGCAGAAGACTTTCTGAACTACAACTCTAGCATTTGGAGAGAAGTAAGTCGGACCTTGAAGCGCACGCAAAAAATTCTCCACTCGTAACTAACCGTTGAGACTCAAATTCCAGTTAGACTCCTGTCTTCGTCTTCGTGTGTTAGATGGTACGGCATCCAGCGTTGATGATCATGCTGGTATATAAAAAACTTTGAGCCTGAGAGTCGATAGCACCTTGCCAAACTGGGACCGAGTTGATACTTGTTTCCGTGTGGTTCTGTTGCTCGGATATGTACATGTAAAAAGCAATCGACTGAAATACCAATTTTCGAATGTCTTGCATGCTTATGAACCCACCGATTGATATAAGCAGAACCCGAATGCGAATTCCACCGGAACTTACACAGGCATGCTGTCAAGCATCCGTTAAAGGGACATCGTGGTTGTTTCCGGTACTTTCATAGTCGACGCTAGCCGCTCAGAGGAGGCAGAGAGGTAAGCCAGAGGCCAAATTGCAGGATCAGCCAGTCGAGCTGAAATCAGTGAGGACCTCATCCAGGTTTGCTCCTATCACAGATGACTTCTGAATGACGAAAATCCGTACAGAAACCGACGTCAGTACAATGAGCTTCCTGCTGTGTTGTGACACCAATGGAATCAGACCAACCATAATTTCACTAAGCACTGGCAACGTGCACCATCCCAGATTTGTCGCGGTTGTATCGTCCTAAACTACGGTCACTGGAGCAAGAACTCAACTCATCCAGCACAGCTGATTCTAGACGGAAATGACCGATGTGATTTTCAGTCGGATAATTCTATGCGGTTACCGGCACAACCAAATATTCAGGAGTCGATCAAATATTGGGAGCAATTCACAGCTGTCGTGTACTTAGTGGCGGGTGCCACACAGGACCGCAGGTGACGTGGACCTCTTCAACGATGGAACTCATTGAAGTTTGTTGCTCTGACCGAATTTTGAAGATCCGCTCTTCTGAGATGCACAAATCCTTGAGCCCTCAGCTGACTAAGTGCTTGATGAATGACCGGAAGTCGTGGTGGGTCGATAAATGCATGACATTAGAGAAGAATCCAGCCATTGGCTTTATCTACAAACTTAGTCGACGTACTGTTCACACCCGATAACGTGAGCTAGAGTACAATGTCAAAACTTAAGGAGCATTCTGGTGGGTCTATTCTGATTGGGGGACCTTTTTGTAACTGCGAGTGAAGCTATGAGTTAAGTGTTATTCCCTCATTAAAACGAAATTTGCAAGGGATTCGTCCTTCCCTAAAGAAGCCAAACTTCTGGGCGAGATGGGCTGTCCCTACCCTTTTCAATGATCCTGACAAGCTCCCAACATTACCGTTAAACAGTTGCTGTCATCGACCTTTGAAAACGAGCATATGCTGCTCTTGTGACATGGGTGGCATGTGAGTGCAGTGGATGTGGTATGCTCTATGGCTGCCATGGTCCCGTGCACCGACGGGGTTGGAAGAACCACTGAACTATGACCTTGAATTTTCGAATGGCAGAGGAAGTAGCTCCGTAATTATCGTATTCTTATTAGTCTCGGACACTATTTCTCCCTCTACCAGCTAGAGCTGGCGAAGAGCTTTTATGTGAGTACCAAGCTAACTTGTGAGCTTGTGATGATTCTACCGACTGCATCCCGGCTATAATGAAGTTGTTAAAACACGAACACATCTGTCGTCAGCCTACGGTTTGACTCCCTTGATTTAGAGACCGTATTCAAATTGTTTGACCATGCAGTTTTCTGGCGCTATTTCTCACTGAAGAATGTACCATTCGGACGGTTGCGGACGGCTGAAGCCGAGTTCTAGCTCGTCTGTTATCGATGTTCACTACGAAATCCAGTCTTCGTTAGGAGTGCCCAATTTCATCCTTTCTGTTCAATTTTGTGATCATGATCATAATGGAAATCACCGTATCCTTATGTTCAAACAACGGCCTTGATAATTGTTCACGTAGTTGAACGCCTTGTATGGAATTTATGGACGATGTCCCGCTTCTAAGTGAAGACTCAACAAAAAGTATTTCTCGACCATCCGGACCACGGTTCTTGTAGATTTGTCTACGGTTTTTAACTCACTCGGAAGGAAGTTAGGCAAAGTGGCCAGTTTTGCTACTTGAGCACTTCCAGCACACGAGTTGGTCCTATAACAAATAAAAAGTCTTCCCATGCACAGAATGCTTGTTTAATATCTGACCATTTGTGACACTGTGGCATTAGGGTGACTTCCAATTATCGAGTTTGCACTGCAACAAAAAGATTTATCCCTCTATATCGCTCAGAAACACAGTCGTGCTGAATACACCATGCACTAAGTCTACCGCTGTTTGAGTCCGGATCTCTTCGCAGCAATGTTACAGCGTAACAACAGACTTCCGTTTGCAATCCCTGGGCTAAGGATTGCGGTATTTTATCACAGAAGCCAATCAATCAAAGAGGCATGGGATTTAAACAGGTCAACGCAGATGGAAAATACTTTGCGCTTACTCACAATTCGTCTGTCGACATACATTGTTCTCCGAGGCAGGTGATGATTGGTGGACGGCTAGCATAAGGTATACCGTAACACAAGATGGTGAACAAGCTTATTCCCGGCGATTTGCACTCATCTAATTAGATCACAGTACATTGGAAAGAATATTTTAGGAGGGACCAGATTAATCAGATAAAAAAATATAGGTGAGGAAGGGATTTGTGGTGTTACATGCATAACCCAAATACAGATGAACGTGCTGTATTAATTGTTTTGCTGTCTAGTGCTCGCATTGGGACGGAGGGTGGGCCAGGGAAGTTAAGGGGTGACCACAAAGTGTTTTTGAGTGCACATTGGTGTATTGTGAAGACGGATCGCGACAGCGTCCGCAGTGCTTAAGACGCTACACTTTGCCAACCTAGACTGTTGAGCCCTGACCTTATACAGGATCCGGTAAGCTTGCGTCACATTCACGATGTGGTTTGTCTGTACTAGGTGTGAAACGGCCGCACTACTTAGTGACTTAGTTGTTCCAGTGCCCAACCCTGCAGGGAGGTATTCACGGATGCAATCAAACAAGCGCCTGATCGTGCGGCCGATGTACACTGTCCCACAGAAATATTTGAATGAATAAACACAAAGAGAGGCTGCAGAATCAGGCACCGTAATGACACCATGCGGCAAGATTTGAACAGGATTAGAAGTTTGGCTGCGTAAAATGTCTTATTGATAGCACTGGTCAGTCTTCTTCTTACTATCTCCGTTAGCGTGTCACTTTTGAATTCCAGAGATGTGTATACTGGCGCTCTCTTCACCGTCGCCATCCTGGAGACTTCCTCTTCTGTCTCCAATATCTATTTGGGGAGCCATTTTCTGTGACTACTCTTCTGACCATCTGAAGGTCTGCTTCAAGAATATCTTCTGTGCATATTCCTTCTGTCCTGGCTATGAGAAATCTAATTAGTTGCCTCTTCACATTAGGAGGTACAAAGCTGTAAATGTTGATGTACTGTTCGTTCCACGTGGTTTTCTTTTGTACTAATCGCCGAACTGGGTCATCTTCTCGACAGCTCAGTGGTACGTCTAGGAATACTACTTCGTTGTTCAACTCCATCTCTTGTGAATTTCATATTTGCCTGAGCCGAATCGGACTTGTTCGGTAGTTTATTATTGCTCGTTGAGGGGGTGAGTACACAGAATATGTCATCCACATAACGTTTGTATAGGTAGAGGGTTTGTATTGACGATTCGAGTGGTCCACGTTTCAGCTTTGCTATGAAAATGTCGGCTAGTAATGGCCCGAGCGGAGACTCCATTGCTACGTCCTTCTTTCGGCGGTAAATTTGATTGTTAAATTTAAACTGGACATTATAGGTGCAAAAGGACAGTAGTTGCTTCAAGCCTACCGTCAGAAGACGTGTCGCTAAACCACTGTTCTCGATGTAGTCAAGGTGTTCGTCTGTTTCCGTGATCGGAGCGTTGGCAAAAGGGCAATGACGTCTAAAGAAGACATTCTTCGACCTTTCACATTTGACTCGTTCACGGAGTCGATAAGGTCAAATGTGTGTTTCAGGCTATCTTGCTTCTATCTGCCCAACGGGTTTGAGATACCTAGGCAACCATTTTGCCACAGCTTGATGCGACGAATCGCACATGTCGAGAATATGTCTCAGAAACTCCATTTGTATGTATTTTGGGTAAACCGTACATTCTTGGAATAGTGATTCCCTCAAGCTAAATTTGTTCGAATTTGGTCGAATCTATTCCATCCTTATTTTCAGCGGCCTCAGGATGCTGGACAACAATTTTCCAATCTGATTTGTTCTATCATTCTCCCTCGCCTTTTTTGTAAATTTCCACTTGTCACTCCGAATGGCTTCCACTTTCGCTACACAGTCAGACCTTTTAAGAATAACTAAACCTTCACCCTTATTTGGTCCTGATAGCATGATATCTGCATTTTTCTGCAGTTCTCTCAATCGTTCCTTATGTTCTGTCTGCAATAACTCATTAATACGACACGTTCATTTGTATTTAGGTCATGCATGTAACATCACAAATCCCTTCCTCACCTATATTTTTTTATCTGATTAATCTGGTCCCTTTTAAAATGTTCTTCCCAATATATTGTGATCTAATTGGATGAGTACGAACCACTGAAAATAAGCTTGTTCGCCATATTTTGTTTTGTCAGTGTACACCGAAAAGCTATGAAAACGTTAGATTGTTGACTGTCGGGAGAAGGTTCAGTTAGGTTACCGTTGGAGTCCGTGAGATCCCCCATGGGATAATTTGGGAACCTAGATTGCATGACTCGATACTGCAGTCAGTGGCGCTCCGAGGTTCGAAATGTTTGCGTTTATCTATAAGTCAGATTTACTATCCTGTTTTTTTTCACTATTCCGTGTTACGAAGTAGCAACTAAAGCAGTAGTTCGTGAAAGGTCACTGATTATGCAAGCTGGACTGGCACTGATGTTCGGTAATCTGTTCTACATTAATGCTAAAAAATCTGGCAAGCTTTGCATCCAATGAAACCGTAGATGACATAAGCGCGTATTACACGTATCTATGGCATCTTATTAATGAAACAAAGCAAAATGTCGTCAGATAGCCCCCATCAGTTAGTGCAGGAATGATCTGAAGTTACGCTATTAAAGATAAATCTTTCCCCGGAATTCGATAATGATTGATCACCGTTTACCTGACATTATAATGCAACAGAGTTCTCCTCTCCTGATATCCAGTGGGACATTGATATTCTGTTGGCAAGCCCTCTAATAAGCAACACGAATCACCCGAGATAGCCCAATTCGTCCATTCTTCGACCAACTCAGATGTTGTCGATAACAGTGAATCTTCAAAAAATAGTGATAAGGCTGTGAGGGCAGTTAATCCAAACATTGTGAAATGGTTGTATGCTGCATCTTTGCTCCAGTTTGAAAATGCTTTTCCTTTGGGACTGTGCTAATTTATGAATAGCGGAAAACCAGTAAAAGGAATAAGGACAATGTTGCCATCTGCATGAGTGATAGCAACTCAGCCAAATCCACGGACCACAGGAAGACCTAAATAATTAAGGAATTTTTATTGGAAGCTTATTCAATACGATTTTCAAAGGGACCATCGCATATCATCAATGTCCAGCGCACCGTTAAAAGACTATGAGATCACGGTACATCTGTCCTGTCTTAGTTGGGACTTATCAATGCTTTATATCTACCACATCCGTACCGAGGTGCAAACTCGGATAGACGAACAGATTACCGATGATTTCACGAATAATAACTCCGCATGATTTGGTGCTCTTATCCATCACTAGTATTTACTGGTTGCAGATCGGACCCGATGCTGCGCAGTCCTTCCGCATTGTCATTTATTATTAGCTGTTGTACAATTAATCCTTTGAGAAGCAGGATTTTATTGCATGAAGGCCTTTTCAGCGATTCAGTAGGTCAGCAGGTTTGATAAGTTGAACTGAATCACACGAATGATATAGTACTCAGCGTATTTTTCAATACCTCCAGAGCCATACGCATAACGACAAGTGATACACTAATTATTTACATGAACTGAGATCGCAACGCTTGATTCTCGCGCTCCAGTGAAAATTCTTTAAGGAAGCTTCATTAATTCTGTTTTATTTTTTTGGACTGAAGATTAAGCGTTTGAAAGCTGTTTACATTAGCAACCAGTTGACAAACTATGCAGCAATCACGGTCGACTTCGTTCAAACATGAATGAATCTCAATGAAAAGTTTTTGCACTTACCAGCTAATGATATAGATATGAAAATGACTTTTATTGAACCAATGCTCAATAACGTATGAAACAATGTAGAGAATTAATTTCTTTCTCAGCATGTTTGCTACAATTTCCTGTTGCAACAGGTAATATTTCATGCTTGTTGGAAGAACTCTCAAGTCTTGATGTAGAATAGCCTTTTTTGGAACCAGTGGTGCCGAGCTACAATATACTCTCAAATGTCTGCAGTGCACTGCCTGCATGTGTACTAAAAAAAGATGTTAATCGCCATTATGGGTTTGCTTTAGGTAAGCCCAACCAACTGCATCACAAAATCACTGACTACGCAGATGAGCTTTAATATAAATCACGGTAATAAGAGAATTCATCGTTGTTTTTCAAGCTTGTAATCGGGACTCGGTTCCACAATCCCCGGTTATATGGATCCTCTCTAATTCCGCCAGGTCGTTCGCTCCACCTATGTTTTAGAGTTTGCGGATAAGCTAGGCCGAAATAGTCATGTCCTCCGTACGTCTCTTTGGCCATTTGCAACAAAACCAGAATGACCGTCCACAATATCCACGATGGTATTCGCATTTCGTCAGTTATTACGATTGGCGGTTACAGTTGGATCGTTTCAGTTTGGTCCAAATGAGTCGAGCTGTCCCTAGGCCTTGCTTATTATAGAACATAATGGGGCTATTAGTGAGTGCAAGTGTTGAGGGGGGGTCAAGTATTACTTGGAAGACTCAGTATTCTTCACAAACGATGGAGGAATGCTAATATTTTGTTGGATGACTGACTAGCACGAACTATTGACTTGTAAATGAAAGTACGTAGTTGTTAGGCAGTTTGCACTCTCCCGGTTCCAGATCGACTTTGATTGTGAGTGCATCATTAATGGAACAAGAGCAACCTGTACGTTCATTTTTATGATCAGAAAACAATGATCGCGCAAATAACAGTGGAAAAGACTGTGTAGAAGTCCGATCAGATTTGGTCCAAGTTCGTTTTTCATGGACAGGATTTTCATATAAAACCTGGCTATAGGTGATTCCATAAACCCGCGGATTTGTCCATGCGCTTACTTCTTTACGGAACCAAAAGGCTTCGAGAAACTAAGATTGCGCATTTGATAGAAAATCTATCCCAATCCAAGAAATGGTAGATCGAGGATACTTGTAATGACGCACAGGGTTTCAGATAATTTTCTCTCGATGTGAATAGAGAATGTCAGGTTGTGAACGCCTCGTTTTCATTGTGCATTTCTCCAGGCTTACCGTCTGAGCATTATATTCAGCAGAATAAAATACCCTTTAGATACTGCCTGGCCTCCATACCATAATGAACCTGTATTCTATAAATTCAAACACCTAGGAATATTATGTGAATCAGTTGATTATAGCTGGTAACACGGCTGAAGAACTCCAGAACCCGAAAGGTAACTGGAAAATGTTCATCACGTGCAACTTTGCGCTGGTGCTACCGGGCAATACGACGATAACAATCTTACTCACTTTCCTGCTATCACACCGATGCGTTAAGTTCAGCTTGTACTACCACTGATCTGGCACGAATTTCTCTTCGCTTTGCTCACTGGCTCACATCACCTAATGGTAGTAAAGCAATCAAATTCCATCATTCAGAGAGACGACGGAAATGAAGGCTCAGGGACAGCACTGACTGCACCACCTAACCACAATACATGAAGTCCCCAAACATTGAGTTGCGGAATCTAGTGGGTCACAACCCGGTAGACTAATTAGACCCACTCCGGAATGTTTATCGATCAGGGTTTTCATACATTTCGGCCAAGTTATGCTCTAACTGACCAACCTGACTCACCTTCTAGCCACTACGTACCTAGAAGGACCATGTTTACCCAGAGAAATAGGGAAGCACGTACGCGTAACACATGCCGCAGCCATCTTAATCAATTTACATTCAGCTTTGGACCAACTATTCTATGACCCAGTTACCTACCCCTAACGTCGAACCTGCCAACAAGATTCCACCCTAATGCTCCCAAAATACCGAAAAAGATGTCGACGTTAGGAATCACGTAGACTTGCACATATTTTTGTCCGCAGAGACCATGTTCCTGAGGAGTATATGAGGATTCAACTTAATGCTAATCTGTATACTCGACATTTGGTTCATTATGGCATACCAAAGTCACTAATAGTTCAACTGGGTAAGTTCTAATCTAGTCGTAAATAAAGACAATTCACTCGATACAGGACTATTAGGTGAAAAGTAAATGATCTAACGAAAAAATGTACTTAATTAACCCAGCTCATCTTCTAGACGAACAAGGGTCGACTTCGGGCTATCCTAGCCGTGCAAAACAATTTCTCCTTTTGAAGATGCAAAAAGTACCTCAATTGATGACATCATTGCCATTCAGACAGTCGAGATGAATTTGTACAAGTAAGACTTGTACCATAGCATGGAGTCAGAAAAACAACTCATAAATTTCTATCCACATCGAAAAAGACATCACACTGAAAAAGGAAGTTATAATCAATCGAATCTCCAAATCACATGGCATACATCTGGATTCCGTGGTCTTGTATTCCTTATACGTGGTTGAAAGGAGTAAGATAGCAACACAGCCTTATCGACTCCGTGAATGAGTCAAATGTGAAAGGTCGAAGAATGTCTTCTTTAGA